>VYZM01022843.1:447903-466584 GCA_013398915.1 Dromas ardeola
AAAAATTAAAAAACAACCTTACGGAAAATACACAGCTCCTAGGAATACTCCTAAAGAGGCTGCTCCTCTTCTCTAGACTCCTAAGCTGAAAACCTCTTGGTATAAAGTCAGATCTGGGCTTTTCTGCAACAAGAATCCTCCAGCTGAAACTCAAGGCAGGGAAGGAAATACTCTTGAGCATGCCAGCACGTGTCAGTACTGGGCCAATGCACTAAGGTGGCATCTCCAAGACTTGGCGCACATGCACTCTTCTAGGCAGGATGCGTTAAAGGTTCCTTGACTCTTTTCTGCAAGAATGAGTCCTGGCCTCCTTGATTGGCACGGCTAGTAATTTTGGTAACTATTTTGCTCACATAAAAGCTCCCTGTCATTCCAGGTGAGTGGAGAGTATCCACTGCATCCTACCGCACGCGGTATTTTCTCCCACCGATACTAGGTTCGGAAACATCCCGTGCACGAGGAGCGACTTACCTAAAGGAGTAAGGGCAAGGAGGAGCTCCAGGGCTTTGGGAAAGGGGTTCCTGGATACACATTTTGAGATTTAAGACGTTATACAAACGTCCTTTCTTGTAAGCAGTTTCTGATGAGCTCTGTTCAAGATTACATCCAAAGAGCGGCAGCCCCCAGAGTATAATAGAGTACAAATGGGCTCTAACAGGGTATTTGGCTGTTACATTAGTATTAATCCGCTCAGCGGCTAAATTGTGGGAGGCTCATGAAAACTCTCCCTTTTCCCCACTGTATCAGTCAAAGGTCTTCAGCAATTTGCATCCAAACAAATGTGCTTTGTGAATAACGGGACCTTGCATGGGAGTATAATTCTATTACCTCATGCGGGCAATTTTAGCCAAATTGTGCTTCCTCTTTGAAGAGCTGCCATTGGCGAGGAGAGATTGTTCGGAACTGCACGTGCAACAAAAAATGGACATTTCGACTTCCACAACCCATTTTTTCTGTCATTTATTTCCCAAATACCTGCTGTCTGTCAGAACGATGCTTCTCCTTTCTCAGAGCCTATAACCATCACTCAAAGCCCGTGGTATCTCACAAGGGTTCAGTGGAAAACGAGTGGAAAAACTCCCAGGGTTACCTGGGAGTTACCCCAGGGATATCTGAAGCCTTCCTTTGAGAAGAGGGAGTGGATTAACTGAAAGAAAGATAAATAAGCTCTAAGGTCCCAGCTCACTGCTGGTAGGAGAGGGTGCGAATCCCAACGCAGAGCTAAGGTCACATCCGTGGCATCTCTCTGAAGGCAGCAGGATTATCGCTGTGGGAAATTCTGAGCGTGCATTAGGATGGAGGGAAGAGTGTTCTCATCACTAAGTTGACAGGGGACAAAATAGTCACTAAGATTAAGGTGGGACAGCCCTAGGGCAGTTTGGTGAAGAGGAAAACCAAGGAACAGTTACCCTGGACCCATGTCCCATTGCTAGCCCACCGTTCTACGCCTGTATCCATCATCTATGTTTGCCTGAATCATCTCACAAGGTGAGCTCTTCAGGATGCTGATGGCATTTTGCTCTTTGCACAGCCTGTAGTTTGCTGAGCCTGGAGTCCTAGCTACCGCCAGGATATATCTCCAGCAAAGAGGTGGGCCTCCCATCTTCCATCTCCTTCCCACCTCAAAATTTAACACCAGTTTTTCTACACTTCAAGCCAAGCTCAGTATCTCCCGTCATTCAATTCAATCCCATTCCACCATTTTCACATGCACCGGCATAACCAAAGCATAGAAAGAAGAGAAAAATAGAGACAGAGATGGAGAAAGATCCTGAGAGACATCCCCATCCAGCATATATCTGAGACAAGCACCATTTGTATGCTTCTAGACATAAGGTATCTGCCAGTTGAAGAAGGGACACGCAAAATGACAGGCTTTTAAGGGCAAAAAAGAGGGGGAAAACCACGTCCACGATACGAGCAACTACTTTGCAAGCTGCTTAAGACAGATTAAAACATACGGGTAGCTTCTTGGCTGGCCTCTGCCTGCAGTAGACCAGCAATAGATTTGAACAAGACCCCGGTTGCATTTGAGGTCTGAGGCATTTAGGGAGGATGCATGTTGTCCCTGAAAGACACAGCACATGCTGCCATGGACAGCCTTTGGCCCTCCTGGTTCCTAAATTTACTAGAAAGATTAAACAAAGCTGCACTTCCCCAGCAATAAAACCCTTCTCTGATGGCATCACTGGAGACCCCACTCCCGCATTAATTCAGAGGCTGCCCATTACCTATTAATTAGAGGACGCTATTATGCAAATAATGAAAATTAATTAAGCCCTCACTTATTAATCTGAAACAGTCTCTTCCTTGCTGTCCTCTAATATACCCCAGGCAAGTGGCTACAATTTTTTTTAATCATAAAAGCGACAACCTATGAGCTGACACTCCTTGAAAGGATGTCTTTAATATCAAAATAAAATAAAATGAAGTAAAACAGCCTTGTCTCCTGCGTGGGCCAGCAATAACGAGATGTTAAGCCAGTCTCCCCCAGCCTGCTGGGTTCAGAGAGATGGGAGGTTTCCTTCCCAGAAACCTCATCCTTCTCCAAGGAGGCTGCTTCTCCCCATTGGGGAGATCTGGGCACCGAAAGTCCTGGTTAGATGTTTCTCTGAGCAGCCCATCACCGTTGAGTCTGACAGTTGGCTTGACCGCAGCCCAGAGGGACCTGCTGTGGGGCATCGGGAGGCTCCAGTTATCACTGCAACTTCACCAAGTGGGGACCGATGAGACCTAGCTCTGTGGGCAGCACACGGGAGGGCTCCTGCCACCAGAAATGATCCCAAGGAGCAGAAGAGGGGTATTCATGCCTCATTTCACTACATGCATTTTGGTTTGGCTGTCTTCTTTTCTAAACCCATTACGACCTCATGAATGAATTTACTTTCTGGATTTCTTAGCAGTTTCTTCATTAAAGCTGATTGCTGCGATTCATAACCAACAAACAAATGCTTCAGCACCTTGCTAAGGTTCATTTCATGCAGGACCCATACCTGCATCAGCTCAGGTCTCACCAGCTGAACACTAGGTCCAGGACTTGAACGTCCAGGCAGATGTTTGCAGACTTGAGACCATTTCTGGGGGTCTTTTGAAGGTGGCAATGTCCAAATTTGCCGCTTGTATTTGCCAGATGAAAAGATGTAGCTCTTCCTGAGCAATCCTAGTCAACAGATAGAGGACAGCAGTCATACTGATGATGTTGCTCCATCTAGTCCTCCTCCCTTCCCCACACAAGATCTCCTGCACAGAGAGGATCCCGACAGGTGTCTCATAATGGCTCAGTGACAGCCCTGACAACTACCACATGCTCTTGTCAGTGAACATGAGGAACACCACCTCAGCCACGGCACGAGGATGGCAGGTCGCCCTCAGCAAGGATGAAGAGCATCGCCAGACTGAACGTCACGTTTCCACCTTGGAGGAGCAGATACAGGGGCCAAATCACCAGGAAGCCAGGAGGGCTCTGAGCTCACACAAGAGCCAAGGGCACGGCAAACGTCATGACACCATTCAAAGGAGCGTTCATATTTTAAGCACAAGTCCTCCTCTGCATGCTAGTTTTCTGTCCCATTTTCACGCCTATCACTACAAATTTCATGTGGGATTAATGAGCATGCAGTTCAACGAGGTAAGGCCTCCTCAAGGCACAATTTAATGAGGGAACTTTACCAGACTTCTCTGATGTCTGAGCTCATCCCAGATAGCAAAAACTCCAGGCCAGGGTCTGGCGCACAGGTCACTCAGGACCACTGGAGGTCCACCTCCCCAGCTTACAGATGGGAGGCTCCTTCAGAAACCCCTCCTGGGCCAGAAGAAACAGGTCCCTGACCCCGGGCAGTCAGCACGGCTGAGTTCTGCAGGGCAGTGAGCCCCCCGGTGAAAGGACCTCTCTCAGATGGATGGTTTGGTTGAAGGTGCACAGCTTGACCAAGCACGAGCTAAGCATTGACATTTGCCATAAGGAAGACGAGAAACGGAACATGGAGAACGGAGAGTGAAGACATGGGGACCGACTCCATCTCCACACACAACTTAAGCAATGGTCCTGCGTCCCTCTGGGAATGGTCTCAGGGTTGGATGTGGCGTCTTACGAAGGGGTGAGCTGAGGAAGGCACTGAACCATCATTTGGGGGTGTACTGCATATTCCACATTAACCCATCCAGGGGGCAGTCCTGGAGCAGGATGCCCGTGACATGGCCTGCTCCAAGCTGAAGTCCCAGGTTACCCTGGAAGCTATTTCATTTTCTTTTCAGACCCCAAGTACCCACATGGGAAATCAGTGGGCAGTAGCTCACCCGGTGACTGCTCCCTGTGGATCAGCCTTTAGGTGAACAAGTCATCCACTGTGCCACATCTTAGTCACAGGGACGTCCTCTGAACTTGGAGCCTCTCACACCAACTAAGGAATTTAAATCTACTCCCCTTCAGCCGCCCCACCACGCAATTCCAGCCAAATCCCATAAAAACTCTGATTTTAATGGCTCACTGCAAAGTCACCGGGATCTCATTGCCAGGTCTGTACCCTCCCTCCTCCCCCTGGCTTCACCACCTCATTTCCCACCTGCGCAGCTAAAACTTTAAGCAACCACAGCTTAAAGGGTAAAATACCCTCAGAAGCCTTTCTACGTCCATGCACCGATTGGCTCGCCAGGGTGAACGGCTGCACGGCGGAGAGAGCATAACTGCATCCCTCTTCCTTCTTCTCCGACAGCCATATATCTGCGCTCCCTAACGGCGACGCGTCCTGGCGGTCAATGCCTCCTAAATCACAGCCTTCAAGCCAACCTCCTGAAACACAGCATCTCCTCCGACTGCCAGGTGGCTTTTCTTGCTTGCGTGTGTTTCACATTACGCCGCAGACCCGCGACACGACTGCGAGACAATTTTTAAGAGCTGTACTTAACTGCCATTGCTGCAAACGGCCCTTTGGCTCCCATTTTCCCCCTTGCATTTCTTTTCCCCACCGGACAGGGCGCTGCCTGGTCCCTGCAAGGCCAGGGTATGGCACGCAGGGCTGGGCGCGCTCTACATCACCGCTCGCCGCGACGATGTCATCGGCCGCCAATGCGGAGGACGGGAGGCTAGACGCCTTGTTTTGCAGTTCTTGACGTGACTCGGAACAGCCTGGGAATTACGCTTGGAATAAGTGATTAAAAACCCTGACTACTCCTCCATTACCATGCACGGGTGACGCTCCCAGCGGCGCCGATCACAGCTGCACCCTTGTAAATGAGAGCAAAATTAGGGATGCTGCCTGGTGAGGATGACTTACACCAGCAGGACCGAGAGCTGAGACTCCTTCAGACTGTTCCCTCTTAACCTGGGATAAACCCTGGGTGTGTGGAGATGGGAATAAGGGCTTGGAAACCCCATGGATGGGAGGGGAAACGACCCAGCCTGTATTTAACAATGTTCTGAACCCCAGCACGCCGCCACCTCCTGTGAAAAACCTTCCCCAAGATGCCAGCCTCCTGCGGGTCAATATTGACAGGCAGTAGCTATTTGGAGAAACCTTCACAGGCACTGCAGGCATTTTGAAATGGAGGTGTCAGGACCCTTGATCATATTTTATATCTACTTCAAGCATTAAAATACGAAACTTGGACTTCCTCAGGAGGGAGGGAATCCTGGTGGGAAGAAGGAAACAGGATTTGGGTGGAGGAAATGGAGAGCAGAGGAAGGGTTTGAAGGGGAAGGGAGGGGGGCTTTTGACTGAAAGCAAAAATTACAGCAAAAACAACTTGTTCAGATGCTCTCCTGGGGATTTGGGGCCCTTGAAATGCCAACGTGAAGCTGGCACCCACTTGGCTGCATCAGAGCCCAGGTACACCAACCCTCAGAAGACCAAGGGGGAAGTCAACACCGGGGCTTTGGCTTCTCCGAGCGAGTGCCAGGCACGGCTCTGAGCCCAAAGGAGGGTGCTGCAGCCCTTCATGCACAAGCCTGGGAAAAGTTGAAGGAGAAGGGGTGTCCAGCAGCACAGCCTGCCTGCAAGCATCACCTGGCAGAGCAAGAAGAGCAAGGAGACCAAGGAACGAGCCAGGGCTGCTCTGGACCCCGTTGCCAGAGCACTTACTGGCCATGCTGGTTTTGCTCTCTGCAACAGAAAACCTGCCCCGATATGAGTTTAAATGCATTGAAGTGGCTATATACGATGGCAGGGCAGGAACAAGCTCACCTCCTGCTCAGCCACCCATGCTGTGGAGCAGCCACCTCCACCCACAGGTGAACAAAGAGCCAGAGCACCAGAGGGACCTGCAGGACACACCATCAGCGATCTCTGATCAATAATACACGGACATCAATCAACTTTACAAGTCACTAACACAAGGGGCAGATGGTAAATTCCCCTATATTTTTCTGGGAAGCTCCACGTTGTTGCAGCCCCATCTTTCCAGGTGCCTCACAGACCTCCCAGAACCTGGGAGAAAAGTATCATCTCTGCTCCCCTAGCTGGGAAAAAAAGCGTGGGAATTCAATTAGCAGATAAACATGCTTAAGCCTACGTGCACGGGCGGTCCCACATGGGATTAACTCATGGACTTCGTATCTGAGGGCCAGGTCCACAGGGCTTCCAACCCTTAATTAGGTATCTGTCAAAATCAAGTTCATTTATCTTGGTCTGCAGCAATTTGACCAAGGTCACACACCGAGGCTGAGCTGAACTCACAGCATGGAAGCTACAGTCACTAAGAAATGAATTGTGAAGATCCCACAGAAGTCTTAAAAGGGAGAATAAAACCTCTCTCCCTCTCAGATCTAAACCACTTTGCATTAATCCAAGGCCGTTCTGCTCTAAAACATCAACCCACCCATCAAGCAGCTGGATCTCAAGCCTTGCCTTTTGCTCATTAGCCGAAATTACCACTAACACAAAATTCAGCTCAAGCCACCCAGCAGATGCGACTGAGCTGTGTGCTCCTCCCTCATCCTGCCCAGTCCATACCCCACGTCCTCTCTCTCTGGAGCCGTTCCCATCTACCACCAGCTAGATTGTACACGATGATGCTACCGTATCTGGTGGGATGGACGCTCCTTGGCTATAGTCTGGGTTAACTGGATGACCAGCAGTCTAATGCTCCCCATCTCTTTTTCACTGCCAAAACACTCTTTCACTGACCTCTTTCCTTCCAGCTGGTTATCCCACCCATGCAAATTCATCGCTGCCTTCTATAAAGTTTGCAAGGGTCAAAACTGCAAACTTTGGGGTCCCTTTATTTGAGAAGAAAGAGGAAAATCCGAGCCATCTGTTACTTTGAACTCCGCATGTATTTCAGAATAGAATCATAGAATGTGTTGGGTTGGAAGGGACCTTTAAAGGCCAGCTAGTCCAATCCCCCTGCCATGAGCAGGGACATCTTCCACTAGATCAGGTTGCTCAGAGCCTCATCAAGCCTGGCCTTGAACGTCTCCAGGGATGGGGCCTCCACCACCTCTCTGGGCAACCTGTGGCAGTGTCTCACCACCCTCATTTTGTGCAAGTTTCATGAGGCAGCAATCTAAAAGTTTGGTTAGTGCAAATCAGGGTTATTTCACTGCAGACCTTCTGATGTCTCCCTCCTTGAGGGGGTGGAAGATCTTAAGAACCACAACTTGCAGCCTGTTGGCTTTAGGCCTCGGCTGAATCTTGTATCATTACAATTCACTGTCCATATTACAGAGAGGTCCAGGGACCCAGCCAAGAGGGCATATTATCATGCTAGGCAAGCTACTAATGTTCAACTTGCAACATCAAAGACAATCCCTGCCCTGGAAATGCAAAGAGATGTTCCACAGACAAGGCAGTGGCAACACCAAACCTGGAGTGACTCGTCTTGGTCACCCAGGCAGGCAGTGGCCGAGCCAGGGAAACACCCAGGTGTCCCCCCAGGGGAACCCCACCTCCTGGGACAAATTCTAGTCCTCAACATCAGCTTTTTGCTACCTGTCCTCACCTTACTTTCTCCCCCACGTTGACCTATGGGTAGATACCTGTTCTGCAGCAAGCATGGAGATCAGCAGGGTTCCCAGCTGCAGACAAGAGCTGACCACTGCCAGGACCCAGCAGGAATCACAGAATCATTGAATGCTTTGGGTTGGAAAGGACCTTTAAGGGCCATCTAGTCGAACCCCCTTGCCACAAGCAGGGGCACCTTCAGCTAGATCAGGTTGCTCAGAGCCCCGTCCAACCTGACCTGGAAAGTTTCCAGGGATGGGGCATCTCCCACCTCTCTGGGCAACCCGGGCCAGTGTCTCACCACCCTCAGCATAAACAAATGTCTTCCTTAAATCTAGTCTGAGAAAGTGATGGGACATGTCCCCAGAGCAGCGGCTTCCCTGATGACAAGGCATGACCAAACCCTGCAGAGCTGCTAGGGCACATATGGCCAAAACCCCAAACCCTCTTGCTTATGGATGTCCAGCACCCTGCCCTTCCCTGCCTGCTCTTGCCCACAGGCAGCTGCCTTCCCTCACCCTCCGCTCACCACCCATCGCTTCCTTCTCCCTCCCCGGCTTCCACTTTCCTTTGCTACCGACGTTCCTCACCCCTGCATATCTGCTGATCCCAGGGCCACCCCACCTTTATCCCCAGAAGGAAGCCCAGCCCCAGGCCATCTCTTCAAAGATGGCTTCACATTCAGGCTTCCCTCCTTGTACCCCTGCCTTCCTCGACCCTCCCTAGCTCGTGTCCTCAACGGCCGCTCCTCTGCCAAAAGAAAACCTGTACGAGGGTCAATCATCATCAGGCACCGCTGAGACCATCACAGATGAGCACCGAGCTGCCCAACGGCCTGCACAAATCAATCGATGCAAATATCGCCTGTGGAGCAACAAGGATCCCATGGCCACGTACCGCTGGGCCGCGGGCAAAGCATCAAAGAGGAGCCCAGTGCAGCCCAAAGCCCACCACTCGAGCCCGTCTCAGACAGGGAAGACTCATCCTTGAGTAGAAGGGATGGGGAACCCACCAACATCTTGTTTACAGTCCCCTACAAGCCAAGCTGATCTCAGCAAGCTCCAGCATGTGGCAAAGGGATGCACAACGGTCTTTGCTTTGGGGTGATGGTCCAACATAGAGTAAAACGTCCACAAGTGTGCTTGTGTGTCCATAAGTGTGCTTCTACGTGCACTCAAGGGGAGCTGGAAGGGCAGCCACCTCGCCGCCCATGCTTCAGGGCAGCCCTGCATCAAGTGTCACCGCACGATCCTGCCTCCAAAGAGCCGTGGTGACGTTGCTTTGTCACCACGTCAGGTTAATGCCAACATGACGTTATTTCCTCCCCGCAGTGCGGCACTGTCTCTGCAGACCTGAATTAACACCACCTGCCTCTCTGTTGTCCTGTTGGGCAACCATCTCTCCCCCAGACTCATTCCGGCATCATCCCGTCTCCAACATTGAGCACAGCCCTGTCTGGATAATTCCAAATCCAATCTCCATCACTTGATCCTGCTTTTCTGCCTTTCCACTTGGGCACCACAAAATGGACAACAGCCTTGAAATACCGACTATAATTACAGTTTGGTAGGTCTTAAATGTAGCAGAGAAAGAGAGTGCTCCTCTCCATGACATTCCTGGTATATGACATAACACAACAAATGACCCAAGGCAGGTCGGCGGAGCTGGACGTAAATGTTTTAATATGGCCGTGACAGGGCTTCTCAGTGCTTACTGTCTACTGCCAAAAATTGGGCTGCTCACCAAGCTTGCATTGCTACCCAGGCACGCATCCTCATCTGCCGCACACGAGGAGTCCTCCAAAATCCACCTGCTCTTATGAAAACTTCTGGCTTTCCACTAGAAGAGGGCTACGTTCCTTTTCTATTTAAAAAAAAAAATAAAAAAAAAAAAAAGAGAGAGGGGACAGGCGGTTAGGAATTTCTGAGGTTTGACAGCCCATAATCAGAGTCGAACTCGACTGAAATAGAAGTTGTCTTCGCAGGAAACAAACCCCCGAACTGCTCTCCATTCATTTTTAGCAAGCAAACCAGGTGAGCACGGCCAACCGCTAGTTATCCTCTGAGTCACGGGAAACAGCACCCGAAACACACGCTTTGCCCAAAGCTTTGGAGGACTAAAAAAAAAAAAAAAAAAAAAGAAAAAATTATGCAAGTGATTTGAGGCAAGTTTTGAGGCTTGCAAATGCCTTGTGAAATCCAGGATTCAGATAACCAGGAGCTCCGGGGCTGAGGTCAGGCTGCTGGCGGGCACCTGCACTTAGTAACGCATCATTGACCGAATTCTGCTCGGGGCAACAAAGCCCCACAGACGTCACCGGCTGCACAGTCTGGCCCAGTAACCCGTAATTTCTCTGTAATCAGAAGCAACAGGGTGAGAGTTTTAGTGGCCATACATAATGCATGTCTCCTGGCATCGCCGGGGAAGCTGGAGATGAGCACCACAGCCGGCAAGGCTGGCCGCAACGCCAAAAAACTGGACACCCAAATAACCAAGAAGAGCTCCATATGCCCCTACGATCCCGAAGGCAGTTGGGAGCGTATCCTCCCCTCTCTCCCTGCTCCCCCACCATATCCCAGCTCTTTTCCACATCCCCCACGCGGCAGCAACGCATGGCTGGTTTCATCGGGGCTGGTATCTATGTGCAGGCGGACCAGCCAACTGCCGCCCCTTGGCGCGGATGAGGGCCGAGCACCTTGCTCACGCACATCCCCTCTCTGTCACACAGCATGAAAAACGCTTATTAAGTAGTTCGTCAGCTGTAACCACCATTAAGTACTCCAGGTATGACGTGCCCCACACTCAAAGGTCTCCGTGGTACTTTGAGAGCGCCTGGTGCAATGGCTCCCCTGCAGCCTGTTGCTGCTACTTTCCTTCCCCCTCCCACTGCCAGGCCACCATCGACCTCCTCTTCATCATCTCGACTGGTTTCCTGCCATCCAGCCTCCAGTGCATTCCCCCAGATGCCGGATCTAGTCCTCATCCCAGCTGTGACCCTCCCTCCTTATCCCCATATCCAAGGAAGCTGCTTTTATCCCCTTTTCCCTCTCTTTTCCCTTGCATATTCTCAGCCCACTCTGAGCCCTCCCTCCCTGAGCCTTTGGTCCTTTCCTAAAAATCCCAGTAAGTTTTACACATCCCTGGAAACCCCTGAAAGCATCTGACATCAAGTTTTACACAATCCCAAAAGGCTCTTCTCCCTAAAACCCATCACAAACCCACTCCCCTGGGAGCAATCACGCCCTTTAGGTTGCGTGGCTTTCAGGAAAGAGATTTCCTCCCCTGGACGGACGCCCCTGGGTGGGTTTCACTCCAGGACCACGGTTCTACCCAGTCTCCTCCACACGCACAATCACACCTCCACCAACTTCCTCCACTGGCACAGGAGCCAGATGGGGAGCATATATGGGGGAGTCCCCCCTCCATTTTATATTAAAAAAAAACCAAAACACTCAGGACTTGGACCAGAAACCATCCTCCTGGCCTGCTCCAGCCTCCTCCTGCCTACCTGGGGCACCAACTGCGATGCCACCGCGTCACACTTTGCTCTCTTGGCCACACCGTGGTGAAGGAGAAGCTGCTGCTCCTTTAAAAGGTCCCCGTTGCGTTAAACCAAGGATGGTTGTGGCAGCTGCAACCCAAGCGGCAGCAAGAACCATCTGCTGGAAAAGGGCAGGGAAGAAGCCAAACTCCCAGAAATTGGCGTTAGGTCCTACTGCCACCAAAATATCTGGGTTTCCCTGGGAGGAGGACTCTCCACCCGGCACAGGAGAGCGCGATCACATAAATACCAGCCCTGATTGAACTGCACAGGGCATGACATTTACCACCAGGATGTAACCTTTGAGTACACCTCCTGCAAGTGATTAGCGCTGAGCACGCTCCGTGCCATTTACTCATCACCCCTGAACGATGATCAGATTAAGTCATGACAGAGCCAACAAAAAAAAGCGTGAACGTAGTACCTGGAGAGCACCAGACGGTGCTTCCCAGCCCGACCACGAGCGAAAAGCAGCGGTGGGAGCAAGGAGGACATCAAGATTTGAGTTTGCTTAAGCGAAGCAGACCAGGCAATCAACATCGAGCAACGTTTGCTACAGCAAATCCTGCAAATAAACTAAGGGAAAGCTCTTCTGACAAGCCCCTCCGGCTGTAAGCCTCAGCACATCTGGGGAAGGTTGGCAGACAACGAGTCGAAGAGATGAGGGCAGACGGTAGGCAAGCGCCAACAGCAGCACAAATTGGGACCCATCAGAAAAATCTCTGCAAGAACTGGTTTCCTACAGAAAACTGCATCTCTAACAACAGTCCTCTCGGCACAGAGAGCTTTCAAATGCTGCTCAGGAGATCTGTTTTCAAAAACTTCACTAAAAATTCAGGTTTGCTCTTGGAGAGGAAGACTGATGTATCTCAACCCTGGCTAAGAATACATCTATCTGCCCAGAGGATGGGAAGCCAGACCCTTCCCAGGCCACCAACCCAGCATCGCTTGCATTTTCCATTTCTCTGCTCTGAAACCTGTGAAACGTGGCAGGGAGCAGCCACCTCTTCTGCAAATCCCACCCCAGCTCACCCGAGCTGCAGCAAATGGTGAAGCCCATGCATCGACTGGGGTGCAACGCCCTGGAATGAGCTCAGTCAGATCGTGTGTCTGTGCTTGTCTGGTTTGCAGAAACGATTTATGGGGCCCCAAGGAGTACAAGGGGATTTCAGACAGAAAAACCCAGCGAGAGACCTTCAGCTTGAATAATCTTCACCAGGCTGCCACTACCGCCAGCCAAAGACCTTCTCCTAGGCTATGGGGCCACCACTAGCTCTTCCCTTGTATGTTCCTCACCAGTTTCAAGACCAGAGAGGTTTACAGACACAAACATCTCTGGTTCCCCAGCAGAGATATGAGCTTTGGGAAGTGCACCCTGCAGCAACGCATCCAGAAGACCCATGTCCTTCTCCCCACTCCACCTCCCAGAGGGTACCAGCACCCAACACGCACAAAATACAGCCTCGAGTCCAAAAAATATACCATTATCTAAACCCTCCATCCCACCCCCCCCACACACAGCAGATCGCAGAGATCCCTCTTCAGGGCACCTTTGGTACTGGGCTATAGAGAGTTAAACTTTACGGCCTCAAAAATAACATTTTAAACCCAAAAAAGAAGGCGGAGGGGAGGGACAACGTGCCATGCCCCAAGCTGTGAGCTCTCGGGGAAATCTCACCTGAATTCTTATATAAAGCAACCCAAGTCCCCAGGCGCGCCAGGAAAATTAAAATAAAGCCTAAGAAAATGAAAATAAAAACTACCTCCTGCAATCCGACGGTCCCCGGGTCAGTTGCTGTACGTCCTCGGGAGTTTTGAGGGGGGACACCTCCACATCAGCAAATAATCGACCGTATCGAAACGACTGCGCCCCATCTTCTGCCGGCAAACGTTCCGGCGGGTGTGTTTTTTTTCCTACAGCGGTTTGACTCAGAGGTCTGGCCAGACTCGCAGCTCTCAAATTCGTTTAATAAATCATCTCCTCACCACGCCCAGAAGCAAAAGGCAAATCTGTGTCTCCCAGGCACCTGCTGATTGGACTAACGTGCCTCTTGCTAATTACCCCGCGAGGAAGAGTACGGCTCGAGTGACGTGTTTATGAAGATAAATATTTTAACTTCACAGTTAGCGCTGTAAACTCGTTCCAGCCGGAGAGTCTCTTAAGTTGATTCCAGGAGAAAATGCCTCGATAATTAAATTTTTTTTCTTTTTTTTTTAAAAGGCTATGAAATATTAATTTGGGTGAAATACGTTGCGTGTCTTTCAGGTGCAATTAGTAGCTGCTGGTGGAGGGGAAAAAAAAAGCTGGCTGGTGAAGCCCAGGGAAGGGATGGGAGTGTTTTCTCCCCTCGGCAGAGGGAATGCAGCGCTCTGCCCTATCTAATCTCACTATAGCAACGGGAAGACCTTGGCAACCCCGATCTTTACAGTTATTAAGACAGGAGCGGGAAGAGTCGGGAGCACAGCGCAGAGGGATGCTCGGCCGAGAAGCTGACCCGGTTCCTATAGAGGAAATAAAGCACCCTGTCTCGCTCAGAGGCGACGGAGGGTCTGCCAAGCTCTTGGATGGGTGGTAGTCCAAGGCTGGCTCCCCAAAACTTTCTTGTGGTGCCTTTTTCGGGGGAGAGAGAAGCCGAAGAGGAGACATGCATCTCCCCGCCGCGCCACGTCCTGCTGCTTGGACCTGTTGGAACGGGTCCAGAGGAGGCCACAGAAATGATCAGGGCGATGGAACATCTCTGCTGTGAGGACAGGCTGAGAGAGTTGGGGGCGTCCAGCCTGGAGAAGAGAAGGCTCCAGGGAGACCTTATAGTGGCCTTCCAGTACTCAAGGGGGGCCTAGAAGAAAGATGGGGACAGACTTTTTAGTAGGACCTGCTGTGATAGGACAAGGGGTAATGGTTTTAAACCAAAAGAGGGGAGGTTTAGACTAGACATGAGGAAGAAATTCTTTACACTGAGGGTGGTGAGACACCGGCCCAGGTTGCCCAGAGAGGTGGGAGGTGCCCCATCCCTGCAAACATTCCAGGTCAGGTTGGACGGGGCTCTGAGTAACCTGGTCTAGTGGAAGAAGTCCCTGCTCATAGTGTGAGGTTGGACTAAATGGCTTTTAAAGGTCCCTTCCAACCCAAACCATTCTCTGATTATCCAGAGTCCCAAAAAGAAGAGGCTGCTGTCAGGACCAGGGGCCAAATCTGCAGTTGGCTACTCCCCTTCAGCCCCACCGATTTCAGCCCCAGCTTCAGCCATGAGGACGTGCTCAGACCATACAGGGTCAAGAAAGCTCCCCCACGACTGCCACCCAGCCTGGGGCCGCCAGCAACCTGCGGTGATGCCATCTCAGTGCCTCCGGAGATGGCTCGCTCGTTCTCGGCTCTCGCCAGGATGATTCACCCACAAATGCAAAGGTGCAGAGCCCTCAGATCAGCTTGTGGCAAAATATTACATCTTGGCGACGGCCTGGCCCAGAGCCACTTTGGTCCTGGGCTCCTAGACAGTGGGGACAGCCACCAACTCCTGGCCATAGCTTGGTCCCACTTGGAGAGAGCAGTGTTTGCTGTAAGTCTTCTACCCTGTCACAGAGGGACAGTTCACAAAGACCTCCTTTAACAGCCCTGCACCACCCTATAAAAGGAGACTTCAAGCTGCTAGGATCTCCAAAACCAGACCCTGCAGCTCACAGACCAGCCCTGAACACCTCCTACCCACTCTGCTGCACCACCTCACCATGATGGCCACCCACCAGAACAGGCTACTGACTCAGGAAGGACTGGCTGGGGACTCTGCAAGGTTAAATTACTACTATTCAGACTGGTAGGAGAATAATAATAATCCATACTAAACTTCCAAGGTAGCACGAGATAGCTTTTTTGGTGGCAGAAGATGTGTTTGTCTCTAGCACCTCTCTTCTTGGCACCTTGAAGTCCCAGGATCATGTTCTTTCCACTGCTCCCTCCATGATCATGGTTTCCACCCAAACTCAGCTGGTTTTTTCCTTCCAGCATCTGGATTAACCCAAAGGCATTTCTCCACCACACTGTCCCACAACCCGACCCTACTGTAGGTGCATGTCTCCAACCTGCAGCAGCCAGGAGAGCCCTTTCCTGCTCCACACTACCTTCTGCTCCCCAAGACCTTCCTCACCACCAAAGTCCCCAGTTGACTCCCGACCACATTCCTCGTGATCCCAGCTTTAATTCCTCTAGGGCTTTACCAGCATTACCATATAAAGTAGGCAACTGGGTAAATTCCAGATGGAATCAGGTGCTGCTGGTCATTTTTTCTTCCAAAGAAGAGCTCTGTTGGGTGGACGTTGTCCAACCAACAGCTTTGATAGACAGCCTGATGCTGAGCATCAACGCAGCCTAGTAGAAACGTAGCTCTGTACTCACAGCATTGCTCGCTCTTACTCCTGCGGTCCTCGGAGGCAATTAAATGATAGCACTGGAAACATAAATCCTTCAGCAGATGGGAGGAAAGCTGCCAAGGAGGTTCTGAAGGCCTGGTGGCTTTGGACCACGGAAAGCGCGGAGTATACAGCATTTAAATACCATTATGAATGGAGGAGCAGCAGAAAAAGAGGTTAGATCAGATAAAGCAACCCTGATTCCACTCAAGAAGGGAGATGGTGTAGAAAACTTAAATATATGATCCCCTACCCTCGGCCAGCTCTTCAGATGGTGTATATCGGCCAAGCTCCACAGAGCTCTGCTGATAGCCGCCCGCCAAGCGCTGGATCCAAGTGTCTAGGACTTTACTGAGCATTTGTCAGCAGTTTTGCATACTTTCACGTTTTATTTTTGACTGGGCTGGAAAGTACCTCAATCAAAACGCACCGTGCCCTTTAGCGCACATTAAAACCGAGAGCTATCGGAGACAAATGTCAAAATTTTAATAACGGGCTAGATCCTCATCAGGTCAAAAACATCTGCCCCCCTCCCCGTGTCCCCTCTGTGCAGGCATGGATTACGGCTGACAGCATGGTGCCAGCCCCGCTGCCGGCTGTCCCAGCGGTGGGAATTTTTTGGGGGGGAGGGAGTGGGTGCCGGGTAGGACGGCGGCGGTGACTAAATCAAAATACAGCGAGACGGTGTGTCATCCTAAAAGCCCGTTTCAGCCTCAGACACCCGTCAGCGTTAGATACCAGGAGGCTCTTTATCTTGTCACCGGTGACTAAGAGCATCCATGGCATGACGGTACCACAAAAATACAGGTGATGGAAAATGGCCCTTTTCCAAGGAGGATGGATCTTTTATTACGCTCTGTTTATCTCTTATATTACTAAAGAGAAAGCCATGAAGCATGCGATCCTTTTAGGTTCTCTGAATCCACTTAGATTTTATCTCTGGAGACGGAGCTTTCCAGGAATGAAATAGCTGCAAGACACAACGTGGGTGAAACGAAATCAAACAGAGAGTCTCCAACATGAAAGGCAAACTAAAAGGATGACAGCACTAGTTATACGGAGGGAGAAATAAGGAGGAAAGGAAATTAAAAGCAATTAAAGGGAATTAATTAGAAGGTATGATGGAACTATGAAAGAGGAAAAACAGCTATGCAGAGTTCACTAAATACCCCAAACTTTTAATTGTCGCACTTGGAACTGCAAGCCCTGGAGGTTCAAAACCCCTGTGGCAGTTTCCTAAAAAAAAATTCCCATGGCTTAAGCAAATTACCTCTTTGCCTCTAAGTCTGCATGGCGGACAAGCTTCTGAGCTTCTCCTTCAAATCATGAAGGCAGCAGAGCATCTTGCTCTCCCCCTCACTCCACCGGCCAAAGCGGACAACCCACACCAGCATCTGATGTCAGGAGTTGGGGCTTCAAGTAGAGTGTTGAAGCTGTTGTCCCCAGTGTTGGGATGAGTTATTTGCACCTACCCAACATTCCTGGTGGGGTTTTCAAAGGGCCCTGGGGTGGTGGGGCCACCGTCAGCGCTTGAAGTCACCAGGATGAGACCAGCCCCTGGGTTAGTCCCAGGGGAGATGATTATCAGCTGTGGCATCTCACCTTTCATCAAAATCCAGTGCCTACATTTCCCACTAAAATCTAACAGTCCTTTTCATAGAATGGTTTGGGTTGGAAGGGACCTTAAAAACCATCCAGTGCCACCCCCTGCCCTGGGCAGGGACACCTCCCACCAGCCCAGGTTGCTCCAAGCCCCGTCCAACCCGGCCTTGAACCCCTCCAGGGATGGGGCAGCCACAGCTTCTCTGGGCAACCTGGGCCAGGGGCTCACCACCCTCACAGCCAAGAATTTCTTCCTCACATCTCATCTCAATCTCCCCTCTTCGAGTTTAAAACATGCTCATCATCCTCAGTTCTGAACTGGAACAACGATCTAAATCGAAACATTGCCATGAAAAGAGCTGCACAGAGCAGGAGCCGCCAGTCTCTCCGGGTCTTCCCTTTGCCAACTGCCTTGGCTTTATCCATGAGAAGTAAGGAAGTCCCCTACAGAGATTAAAACGTCCTTTATTAAGGGAATAGTGTTGATGGCTGGGAGGAACAACAAGAGGTCATAAAAAAACCAGGCAGACATTGTTTGTCTTGGCCTCCTGGATACGTATTATTTTCCTGGGATGCAAGCTCCGGCCCCAAGCCGAAGGCAAGGATGCATGAAACAGAGACGGGGCCGCCTTGCCAACGCAGGGTTTGTTTCGGAAGAAACTCCTCACCCAGCATTTCCGTGCAGGAAGGAGACAATGGGGCAGCAAAACCAGAGCTGCTGGAAGGTGCTTCGAAACCAACAGCCAAATCCTTCAAGGTTGGGTCGCTTGCATGGGGTCCATGCAGTGCCTCAAAAAATCCCTATGGGGAGATAGTCAACATCTAAAGCTCCTTATGGTCTCCTCAAGTTCTCCATCCTTACGTACCATGGTTGCCTCTATCAGCTACAAGGTGGGTCCCAGATAGATATAGGGACCATGCAAAAGGCTCCATCTCCATCCCCTGCACCAGCAGCAGCTCTGCTGCCCCGGCCCTTGCTCGATGCTGCCGTCTTCAGAGACCCACAAAGCCTTGATTGTGTTTAATTAAGTGACCGCACGCTGATTTACGCAACAATAACCCTGTTTCCAAACACGCAGGCTTCAAGCAGCTCGCCCCAGTGACAGAACCACGCTGTTACTATGAAAGGGAAAACTTCATTATCAGTTACATATTACAATTCAGAATTTAAAAAATACCTTTTTTTTTTTTTTTTTT
>VYZM01022843.1:469596-482095 GCA_013398915.1 Dromas ardeola
AGAGGCAGAGCAAAAAAATTAAAAAAAAAAGGGAAAAAAAAAAAAAAAAAACAACAAAAAACAAACCAACCCACAAAAAGGGATTATTCTGGTTTGCGCTGCTCCCTCCTCTCCCCTCCCCACCGCCCCCGTATCCTCACTCCTACGGACCACGGGGCATCACAGCCCGAGCGGCATCTGGTTCGCTTCAGCATCAGGCTTGTACTTTTACGCTCCCCAGGTTTCTCCCTGCTTGTTGCTCTTTAATGAGGAATCATGGCCACGAAGCCAGCCGGCGCGGGGTTTGGCCGGCCGGCGGAGCCAGGGCATGGGAACGCCCCGCTCCGCTGCTCCTCGCAGGCGAAACGCCGCGGGCAGGGAGAAGGCGGCAGCGTCCTCCAAGCCCTGCCCACGCTGCCCTTGCGCGAGGTGCCACCAAGCACGCCGGCCGTGGTGGCCACGCTGGTGGTTCTCTCCCAGCTCCCCAAAGGGCTGCGATTACAGCAGAGTCCCAGCTGTGCTCACCTAAAAAATAAAGTCTTAAAAACCTTTCACCCTCGTCATTCTAAAGAAAAGCTCAAAAACATCATGTTTTCCAATGTCCCGCCACTGGCCATGAGGTCCACTCTTACCTTTGCTGTGTCCCACACACAGGGATGTCCTCTCCTGCTCCCCCATCTCAGAGAGCCCTCTATCACATCAGCTTCATGCTGTGGGGCACACCATGACTCAAAAATCTCCTGCTTAAATGTAGTTGCCAGCACATCCAAGGCTTGGTCCAGCCTCAGTCCAGGTACTCAAAGCTTATGATGGAGAAAAGACACCAGGGTGCAAAAAGAGCTGCGTGCCGGTTTTCCCTGGAGGCACGGGGCACCCTCATCCAGGGTACCCTACCCATCCACAGGGACCTCCTGGGGCAGAGCAGAGCTGCCCGGACCTAGAAGACAACACCAACCACTGCTTCCCAGGCTTTGCCCAAGACCATGAGCACACCCTACCAAGCACTGGGCACACAAGAGAAGCCACCGCCTCCATCTTCAGCTGGTGTCAAACACCACAGCATCCCTTCAGCCCAAAGCAGTGCTGAGCCCACCTCAGGGTCTGCTCTCTCTCTCCAGACACGGATGCTCCTCCTGCACCCCACTGACCCACGTCCCATCCCCATCTGCCCCCAGCCCCAGCTCTCAGAGCCATCCAGCAACCTCAGGAAGCCCACAGCTACGCATGGCTGCAACTCCCTGTTAACAGGAATCCAGCTAATTCGGCTATATCCACGTGGTAACTCCAGCAATGCTACGCCCGAGCAACCTGCCCCGGTCACCCAGGACGCCTGCAGGATAGCAAGCAACCCTGTGCTAGCTTCTCCGGGCACCTGCTAAAACCCAAAGCTTCCCCTTTCTTTCCTCTTTCAAATAAGGATTCCTATTTAAATAAGATTTTCTAAACTCTCATGTCAAAATAATAAAAAATAAAGCCAGCTCTCCTTAGTTTCATATAAACTGGAAGACCGGGGGCTTTGCAAAGCTGAGCAGTGAGTTCGGTGATGGAAACAGTCTCGCTTTGTTTCATTCCATCCATTTTTTCAGGGTTAATGTGCAATCCCACCACTGCGTCCATCTCCACCAGCAAAGCAGAGGGTGGGCTGGGGGCAAGCACGTGGTTTGGGGATTGCTTTTTGTGCCTTTGTCAGGTCCAAAAGCCTCGGGGAGCTACAGCCCTTCTGCACACCGAAACTAGAAGCAGAAGAGGGTGAGAAGTGGGGCAGATGTCTTAAGTGAGGTCACACCAGCCTGCACAAGGTCACCTTACTGAGTACACCTCAGCAAGGTAAAACACAAAGGGAAGACTGAAGATCTGCCACTTTGATACTGATCTTGACTGAGAAGGGCTGCAAACCACCCCCACAGGGCTCTGCAGTGCTCAGCGTGGATTAAGGAGAATTCCCTTTTCTGTCTTCCCTCCCTAAAGACTCATCTTGAGCACCTCCAAAGAAGAGCAAAACCTGACCTCTGTCCCTCCAGAAAACAGCAACAAGCAGAAGCACCGGCACAGCCCCCTTCCCAAACCCAACCGCACACCAAAGCCACCTACCACAATCCTGCCACCAGCATCCATCCTCCATCCACCTGAGAAAAGCTGTTCCATGGAGACAGATCGCTTCCTTTACACTCCTAATGAATTATTATTATTGATAACCTATAGACATAGTTGGCTGGCCAACCTGCCATGCCTGCAGCAGAGCCTCTTCTTGCTCAGTTGTTGATGGATCTGATCTGGAGGTGGCTAGATGATGAGCTTCAGCTGTGGGGAGGGAGGAGGAGAGCCCATGGGCAGGTGGGGATGGGATCATCTTGGTGATGGACTCAAGGGAAGCCCCACAGCATGAGGCCAATATGATGGAGACATGCTTGAGATGGGGGAGCGGGAGAGGACATGCCTGAGCATGGGGCGCAGCAAGGGGGGAAGATTTAGCCCTCCAGGTCATCTCAGTCACCTGGGTGTCCCCCGGGACTTGAGTCACCAGACACTCATTAGCCACCTCAGCCACCCAAGGCACCATCAGCCCTGGGGCCAGCACGATGCGGGGAGCCCTGGGGAAGCATGGAAAGGCTGCGCGGAGCCGCTTGCTTCAGATTGCACTGTCTGAAGGTTTGCATATTTGGAAAGACATAAAACCATCCTGTAACACTAACGAAAATAGCTTAAGACCAAAAGAGAAGTGCAACTGCAACTATTTTGGGCGTGCGCATCCCATGCTGAACCCACCATGGTGGCTGCCAAAAACCACAAAGACGTCCCCATCCCCAGAAGCTCAAGGTGGAGCAGGAGAGGAGGCAGAGCAGGCAAGGAAAAGGTCTCCAGCAGTGGCATCCAAAGCAGCTGAAAAAAATAAGTGGTTTGTGTGTGGTGTTTTACAAGCCACACCTGCACATCGTCCACCCATTCGTTCCCCTCTGGACTCATCCAAACACACACTACTTGCAAGACGCTTCCCAACAAGGAGCAACTTTGCTAAGAAAAAGAATAGAGCCCTCAGCAAAATTAGCTTTTTTGTCTCCCAAATAGGCAATTATCTCTTGCAAAACTATGCAATTCTAAAATACAGGGGAGGCAATATTAAGCTTTACCAAAATGGTGCCTTTAAAATACAAATTGTTGCAACATTTGAAAATAACACGGGGGATTTGCAGCCGTGGAAAAACTGGGACTAGTTTTTATTTTACAGTTTCCAGGCATACCGGGCTCCAACAGAGATGACCTTAAAAAATCACAACCACAGCTGTATTACATACAGCACCCCATTTTTTAGATTATTTTAGACGTGGCGCAAATGAACTGCTTCGCCGTTCCTCCTGAAGCCCCTATAGATAGGTTCTAAATATGACCGAGCAACCTGTAATATACATGAAACATATACCAAACTGCAACCTATACCTAATAGATGGTGGTGTCATGTGGCTAAAAATATTCTTGGTGTTTATTTGGGACTGCCTACAGAAGAAAACCCTGATGCTCCTACCCTCGTGGCATCCTGGGCATGCTAGATGAATATCAAAACATCTTCATTGCCCACCATCAATACACATAGCTATTAAGTAGACAGACGCAGACAGAGATAAGGAAACATTTCTGGAGATCACTAGGACAACCCTTGTAAAGGCACAAGCTCCGGGATGCAAAGAATTGAAAGGCAAAACAGAGACTTGAGATTTACATCCCAGATCAGGCTGCGGAGCGTGAAGCAATAACGGTGGTTCTGGGATAGCACAGGCAGCAAACCGCCTCTAATGCGACTTCTTCAGACAGGCAAAGCAGGCAGGAATGAAGCAGGCACAGGTCTATGCAGATTCCAGCCCATGACACACTCGGCAGAGATTAAAAAGTCTAAGCGCTTTCTAAAGAACGGGGTAAAAAAAAAAAAAGAGCCCCTTCGCTCATTATTTCATTTCTTTTTAAATGAAAAAAGAAAATAAGCAGCATCTCCGAGAACAGTTTCAGGGATGCCCCTCCTGTACGTCTGCTCTCCCCCACAACCATCACAGGAACTGAGCTGAAGGTGAAGCAGTTTTCCAGGGGCAAGGAACCACACAGCTTTGGAAATCCCATGGAAAAATGGATTCCTTCTTACGCCTGAGCATGTCACACCCTCGACCTGTCCTGCCACCAGGATGACCAGCCCAGCCCAGGATGACCCCATCCAGATCCAGAGCTGGCACAAAACCATCCCAACATTTTGCAGGAAACACTATGCATAAATGCCTGCACAAAATGAATGCAAAATTATGCAGCTAATTTGCATGGGTAATTACTATGAATTAGTATGCAATTGGCCAATTAGATTCCGTTCTTGCATGCATGCAGTTTCTAAATTCAGGATTCCTCATGGAGCGATGTCCTGGTTTGATAAGTGGCCCAGCCGATGGGCTGTCTCCAGGTTCTGCTCCCAACCTGAAGATCATCATAGAATCATCAAATGGTTTGGGTTGGAAGGGAACCTTAAAGGCCACCTAGTCCAACCCCCCTGCCATGGGCAGGGACATCTGCAACTAGATCAGGTTGCTCAGAGCCCCGTCCAACCTGACCTTGAACACCTCCAGGGATGGGGCATCTACCACCTCTCTGGACAACCTCTTCCAGCTCCTTTATGGGTTTGCATCACAAGTATGGGCTAAAAACATTCACTGATCCCAGATTTCAATAAATTCACAGGATTTTATCTATAAGGGATCTCCAAGATGAGCTAACCTCACCTCAATCCGAAGAGCAGAGCCTCATGAAGCTCAGATGTGACATTAGAGCTAAAGCATGTTTTTGAGGAAGACACCCAATCCTGAACTAAAGATGGTGGAGAACCCATCCCATCCCTACACAAGCATGTCAGCAGCTTGCCTGGAAGTTTATACGATGTTTGGCACATCCAGTTAAAAGACGCAATGGAAACGCTTTTACTCCTCATCCACAGTGCACGTGCTCCAAGGACTGAGAGGGTACCGAGAAGGACCAGCCATCCCCACCGACTTGAAGGCAGCATGTTTCTTCAAACTCCCTTTTCACCTCTAGACATGACCTGGCAGAGTCCAACCAGGGAAGAAATAATGAAGAAAAGAGTCTCCCAACAAGCCTGGTTTGAAGCCACCTCTGTAGGACAAGGTGGATTGCATGAATTCAGGGTAAGAGAGACAGGTGGGGGGGTTGACCCTGATCCTTGCCCTTCCCCAGATCCTCTCCTGGGGCTTGGGACCCCAAGGACAAGCAGCCACTCTTCCAGGCAGAGCTTCTTCACCTCCGGTGACTGCGGAGATCTGGAGTTCAACATGGAGAGAAGAGCCCAGCGAGCTGTGAGTCCATTTTGGGGAGCCCAGGAGCCACTGGGGGACCAGGACCATACTGGACCCCCATGGCTGTGTGGCATTTTCCTATTCCTGCAGAGAATGGCAGAGAGGAGAAGGAGCAGGAGAGGACAGGAGCACCAGGGAATGATTAAGTCCCATTAACAGCACCGGGGTTGCCAAGCAACTGGGAGGTACCAGCGAGAGACAGTAGGGACCTGGGCCAAAATTGCAGCAGCCCTGAGACCACCAGGGCGAGGTGGGCGAGAGGAAGCTCAGAACCAGACAATGGTCAACCCCCATGCACCCACCGGCCACTCCTCCACCCAAAATCAGGCCCCCGAGGTCCATCTCATGAAGGATGCTCATGCAGCAGGACCACCTGGGAAGGCAAGGACGTCCATACTCATGCCACCAAGGAAGGCATCACCACGCCAAGTTGGCTGGGGTGAAGAGGAGCGTTAACTCCTGAAAATCCTGCCACCAGTGCCCCGATCCCCCACCCTCGTTCCCCACACCTCGGTCCCTTTTATCCTACACCCCCAGGCAGCAACAATGGAGAGTCACAGCAGATTTCCCCTCCGACGCTGCGTTAACTCTTGCCAAAACAGAGGAAACTCAAGACTGGACAGTGACTTTAATTTCCTCCTCCGTTTTTTCTCGGTGGAGGGGAGGGGGGTTTGATTTATCTGTTTCTTTTTAATGCCTTTTCCTGCCTTTGAGCCTCCCAGAAGAGGAGCATCCTCTCCACGCTCATCCACGGATGCCGAAAGGGAAGCTCGGTGCTTGGCACAGCAGCATCTTCCCCAATTACTCACCTTTCAAAATCAAAAGTGCCTTTTTCCTCTATTCCTCCCAAAAAAAAATCCAAGCGATCCAGCAATTCAGCTTGGCCATGGGACATATAGCTCCAATATCGCATCTCTTTTTTCCCAGCTCTGCAGCAAGCGCATCCTGGGGAAGTGATCCAGGTCCCATATGGATCAAGGTGCGAAGAGCCACTCAGCATCACCAACCCCGAGATGCCACCACCCTCAGTCCATCCACAGCCAGGGCTGATGGCACTTTGCTCCAGGGCTTTGCTAAAGGCTCTGACTTGTTTCTCTAAAGAAGTCTTGGTGTAAATAAGGTGACCTCCAAAGCCACATCAGCAACTGCTGTGAAGATACCATCCTCCTCCTCCCTGCTTCTCCCTAGACGCTGTGTTTTAAGGCCATAGTTTTTCTACCTCTTGCTTTCAGCTGGGATTGCACGCTCAAACCAAGAGCAAGCAGGTATTTTACAAGGATGGACGGGCATTTCTTTACAATTCAAAGCCCGATAAAGATAACGGGCTTAGAATAACGCCGCACGCAGAGCCCCGGAGAAGGTCCGCTCCTGAAATCAATGGATTATCCAGGCGAACAAAATCACTCACACTTGGAAGTGTCGCGAGCTCGGTCCATAATAAAAGGCATTAAAAAAGGCATCAAAAAATAACACCGGCGGTGCTGCAGGAGTACATCCGTACACGTACACATGAAGCTGCTGAAGTGAGATGCTCGAGTTGCATCAACATCACAAGAAATGAGGATAAGACCCTCTTTTTCGTATTTTGAAGGGGAATTATAACATGAATTATTTGTAAACTGACCCTAAATTAATTTCCAGCTTGATGGTTATTTTGTGAAGCCTGTCATTATTATGGGTCACTTTAAATTTACAACCTGAACCCAGTAAATTCCTGTATCGTCATATTAATTGCACGTTATCACAGGGCTCATTTGTAACCTTATCATTTGAAACGGTGATCATTAAAGAAACCCTGCTGCTTGTTTCCCACTTACAATTTCACATGGCATCTCTGTGCTTCTCAACAGGCTGGCCAAGAAGCATTTGTCTTCTTGGGGAAAAAAAATAAAGACTTTAAAACAGAATATCAGGGATAAATTTAATGAATCGACAGCACCGGCCAACACCAGGTCCGTCCCAACGCCCGGTGCCTTTGGGTTGAAGAGAAGACCAAGGCCCCCCAGTACCAAATTCCAGCCCCCAAAAGATACTCCAAGCTGCAAACATCCAAAAAGGAACGATTTATAAAGGCAAGGCTGACAAGCGGAGCGCTGCCGGCAGACGGCAATGCAATAACAACGCTGCCTGCAAATCCCCGCTGAGCAACTTCAGTGACTATCATCAGTCATGTTTCTCTTCTCCTCTATTTAATTGACAATCAAGATGCTTAACAGCGACAATGAAAACCCTGAAATGTTTTCTCTTGCGTCACCGTGATTAACTTCTGGAACTTAATTCTCAAGCTGCGAATGGTCACCAATTTTAGTGAATCTTCTGGATTTTAACCTCAAGCTGACCGCTGACCTAGCTGAGGTCACCCTGCTCCTGCCCACCCTTTTTTGGTTTTACTTTGATCGTGTGTTCATCACAAAGCCAGGCAACCTAAAAATAAATCCCCCAAAGGGATTTATATGTAAAAGTTGCCAGTGGCTTCTTGCTCGTGTCCCGGTGCCAAGGTACAACATGCTCTACAGAAGGGCTCGTCTTCATTGCAGTCATGGAGTTCATCACCTGCCAATTAGCTTGAGGTCCATACACTTGCTAATGCTGATTTGTTTACTCCCATCAGATTTGATCGAGCATGCAAATCTTCAGGTCTTACACTAGGCAAAGCCTGGAGAAGGGAGAAGGCCTGAGCCAATAAATAAATAAGAATATCGTTTGGGGATTAAACTGAAAATAGAGAGCAAGAAGTAAACTTTTCTCCTCCCTCCCAACCTCCTCCTGTGCTGTGTGTTGTTAAACATGAGGCAATGGGAAGGTTCAGATAGCGTCGGAAAGGCTCCTTCCACCAGGAACAGAGCCCAAGAGGTCCTGCAGGGCCAAAGGCCATCTTGCAGACTGGTGAATCTCACCTGCGTTAGACCCAAAATTTGCAAGAAGTAGCCACAACAGGTTGGGAGACACCACTTTTCTCATCAAATCAGTACCCCATAAAGTTACTTAGGACTTTCTAGAGCATCATTCACTCCACCACCCAAAAGGACCCATGCCCCTCTTGGGGATGCTTGGCTGACAGAGGTGACAACTTTGAGAAAAGCCATAAAGCTGCTGGTTTTGCCCACTGGAAGATGCCCACAGCAGGGGGGTTGGAACTAGATGATCTTTAAGGTCCCTTCTCACCCGAACCATTCTATGATTCTATGATTCTCTAATACCCATGTCATGTTCATAGAAAGACGTTCTGGCCAGTTTCCAGTAGGGTTCATCCTATTTGTGGACCCAAATTTTCTCTGCAGCTCCAAGCGGAGGCAGTAATTCTGTATTTCAGGTCCTGAACTGTGGTGTAGTTTTGTTATTGAACAGTTGATGCTGCCTTGAAGCCTGGGAGCAGCGTTTTATGTGCATGCGTGGGTTTATAGAACATTTGGGCGTCATTTCTGATGAATGGCTCTGCATAAATGTTAGATCTCCAACCCGTCGCTCTTGCAAATACTCTTAGTTTTTTTTCTTATTTGTTTGTATTGCAGTAATTCATTCAGGTGCCAACCATGACTGAGGCCGTGCTATCAATATGCAGCCTGACAGCAGCAGCAAGAGACAGCACCAGCTCTACAGACCACACAGGAGAAAAGGAAGCACCATGGCTGCCGTTGGCGGAGAACAGAGGCAACACCAGATGATGTCCCCAAATCCCAAGGAAAACTCCAGCAAAACGAACAAAAAGAGCACACTGACCCACAGAGCACCCATCGAAGTGTTTAACCAGAAGAGGACCACAGAAGCCCCGTCTCAGGTAGAACAAGGAGTCTCAGAGAGACCTTTCAGATTGAGATACAAGTCCCACCAAAACACCTAGACCACAACAAGAGCAACTAAAGGTCATCAGCTCACCCCTCTGCAAAGCCAGACCCAGATAAAGCTGTCCTTGCTGGGACAGCCTCCCTACCCAGCCCCGTTTCCTGCAGGAACGACAAGCACGCCCAACACGTGCTCCAGCGCTGGTTTGTATGGACCGGCAGGATGCGATGCTATCAGCCCGTACCGCTCCTCTTCTCTATAAGTGCCCCGAGGCGGCGTGCAAGCTCTGCTGCTGGCGAGCAATACAGAAGCTCTGGTCTGGCAAGGTGCGGACCCGCACCACGCTTGACCTTGATGAAGCCAACATGTTGGCCAAAAGCAGGTTGACGCAGCCCACCGGCACCCACGAGAATGTGGGCTAGCTCCACATCTGCGGCCAGGCCCTGGGTCACCTCCTCTAACCATGCCAGATGTTTGTCACACTGCATGAAGGACCATGCGTGTGGACAACCACTATGGGTTGTTGGTGCCATCCTGAGCCACAGCAGCCGAGGTGACACCAGGACGGGCTGGACCTCCAAGCCATGGGGGTCTGCCAAGAGCCTGGTCCTACTGCCTGGGAATTGCACCACCATCTACAAAGGAGGCAGAGCTGGCTCCCGGTTCTCCTTGCCACCAGGAACAGGCAGTGTCATCTCACCCTTTGAAGTCTTTCTTCTGAGCCCCGCTCCTACAGCAACTCCCTTAGCTCCTGGAGATCCACTGGAGAGGAAACCAGCAGCCTGGCAAGCCCCACCGCTCCCCACCCGCCTGCTCCTTCCTCCTCCTCCAAAAGCAAAAACGCAAACCCTTTCAGCTCAACCAGCTTAGGTAAACAAGCCAGCGCACCTCCTCCCAACGACGACAACGGAGGACTAAAATCTAATTAAATAAATGAAACGGATTCAGAAGAACGAGGAGGGTTGTTTCTCCGAGCTGGTGACGGTGAGATTAAAAGCACAGCGAGACCCGGATCCCTTTTCACCCGAGCGCTGTAAAACGAGTGGCACGGACCCAGCAGAGCTTAAAATACGCGGCAGGGCACACCCTTCCCTCCAAACACACCTGCCACTTTTTTTTCCCCTCCTTTTCTCTCTCCCACATCCTCTCTGGAAAAGCCAAACTTCATACCGTACAGAACCGAACTATTTCCTTTTTTATTCTAATATTTCCTTTTTTTTCTTCTTTTTTTTTCTTAATAGGCGACCATCTGGGAGCGGGGAGGGGAAAGGAAGCCCTGGAGCTTTTCAGACACAATAAAAAAAAATAAAATAAATAAATGTATGATTAAAACCAAAAAGGATAAACAAACAAACCATGTTACCCAGAATAATGACTTCGGGGAAAAGCGCCAAAAAAATTGTATAAGCTTCTGGAGCGTGGCAGAAGAGAACGGAGAGTCCTCGCCGCCGAGGAGAGAGGGCTGCTGAGGTGGGAGGGCGGCTGGGACAGCAGGGATGCTCTGGGCGAGGAAGGAGAAGGGTTTCACAGAGATTTAGCTGCCTAAATAAGTCTTCAGGCACCTGGTTCCGGTAACCGCAAAGCCCCGGTCTGGGCAAACTCAGAACTTTTCGATACGGCCTAATTATACCTCTGCTCCGCTCGGGGGAGACCCCCCCCTGCAGGGCTGCCTCCAGCGCTGGGGCACCAACAGCAGAAGGACACGGAGCGGCTGGAGCGGGGCCAGAGGAGGCCCCGGAGATGCTGGGAGGGCTGGAGCCCCTCTGCTGGGAGGACAGGCTGAGAGAGCTGGGGGGGTGCAGCCTGGAGAAGAGAAGGCTCCGGGGAGACCTTCCAGCCCCTTCCAGTCCCTCAAGGGGCTCCAGGAGAGATGGGGAGGGACTCTGGGTCAGGGAGGGGAGTCATGGGACGAGGGGGAACGGTTTTAAACTGGAAGAGGAGAGATTTAGATGAGATATTGTGAAGAAATTCTTTGCTGTGAGGGTGGTGAGCCCCTGGCCCAGGTTGCCCAGAGAAGCTGTGGCTGCCCCATCCCTGGAGGGGTTCAAGGCCAGGTTGGACGGGGCTTGGAGCAACCTGGGCTGGGGGGAGGTGGCCCTGCCCAGGGCAGGGGGGGGGGTTGTATTAGATCCACCTGTACTGATTCCCGTGGTTGCCCTGACCCAGGTGCAGGACTCTGCACTTGGTCTTGTTGAACCTCGTGAGGTTCACACGGGTCCGCTTCTCAAGCTTGTCCAGGTCCCTCTAGATGGCATCCCGTCCCCAAGGTGTGTCAACCACACCGCTCAGCTTGGTGTCATCTGCAAATATAAACCCCTCTGAGCTAGTCTTGTTTTACAGCTTCATTGTTTTCAGCAGCAGCACGCAAATATTCCGTAGCGATGATGAACGGGGGGTACGCAGGGCAGTCGGCGTTACCCAAAATCAATGGATTCCCCTGGAAAATGGAGAGCACAGAGGGATGCACGTACTGCTCCTGTCCTAGGAAGGAAGCATTTTGGGGGGAGACGCTTTGCACCCCAGGGTTAGCACCCTGATGCAGCACCCTAAAAATAACAGGGTGCAAGAGCCACATGACAATTAAAGAACCACAGAATGGTTTGGGTTGGAAGGGACCTTAAAGACCATCCAGTTCCAACCCCCTGCCCTGGGCAGGGACACCTCCCACCAGCCCAGGTTGCTCCAAGCCCCGTCCAACCTGGCCTTGAACCCCTCCAGGGACGGTGGGGAGGAGAGGGACAGCGTTAAGACAGGGACAGCAGGAAACGCGGGCAGCGCGGGCAGCCACGCTCCCGAGACACCGACACTGCAGCAGAGAAGAGAAATGACTGGCCCAAGGCCACGCAGCGAGGCAGTGTCCCCTCTACGTGACTTTCACTCCAGCACAGGATCACTAAGGGATCCTTCAACAAAATGTTATACCGGCTTCAAAATCGCATGATTTATTTTACACCCATACACACTCGCACATATATAAATGTACTTTTTTTTTTTTTTTTCCTCCTTTCTCCCCTATCCAAACCCATCAAGCACATCTCAAAACCTCTCCCGATAACCCGAAAAAGTAAAAACTTCATATTTCTCCGCTAAAGGAGAACTCGCAAGGGGTTGACTTGACTCCAGGAGCCGGGGCTTCGCAGGAAGCCGGATGCTGCCAACAGTCCCACCTGGAAAATCACCGCCTGTATTTACACCCGCACGCCAAAGGATACTGCAAATATTGCCTAGAATCTATAAAACCCACCCCGACGATTGCAAGGGGAGCGGGGATGAATTAGCTGAAGTCTGTCACGCTGGAGGAGATCCATCCAGGTAATCCATCTTTCTGCTGCGTTATACAATGACACGGTAATGGCCAGCCCGGAGGGATTTCCTTCAGGAAAACTCAACTGTTACTC
>VYZM01022847.1:0-119636 GCA_013398915.1 Dromas ardeola
TACTATTCTGTGATTCTGTGACAACATCTACTTTCCTTCTAATCAAGGCTAAAACCAGAAAACCCTGGGGGGGAAAGTGGGGAAAATACGTTATGCTTGGATGGATTTAAAAATGCAAAGAAAAAACACAAGCTATTTCAACATTCGATGTTATATTTAAAATCTGTTGAATATATGTCTAGAATTCAGTTCAAAATGAAAAATCAAAGAAGATTTGTTACACATTTCCATTACATATTACCAAACCTTCCCCAGACTCTTTTCCCAAGTGAAATGTCATCTGAACGTGGCATGGTGTATTTCCGTGTGGGTAGAAATTCTATTCCCACAAAACCACATTTTGCAATTACTACTTTATTTCACCTGTGTTTTTCTGGAGCAGAACTAATCTCACCACAGTACTTAGATTGACAGGATCTATAAGTATTGTCACAATAATAATAGTAACTAGAAGGACTGCTCAAGTGTCTCTGCTTGTTTAGCCACACAATTCTTTAACGTGTTTTAATCCTTTTGCTGCTGTCTCAATTCTTAACAGTGCTTGAAGGCAGCATCTGCAACTAAATATTTCCCAGCCTGAAAATAAACTTTGTGGAATGAAACAGTAACCCTGGAGATAGACATTCAGGTCATTCTTCAGGGCTCTGTAATCGGTGTTTCATCACAAAGCTCTTTGTATTTGCTCCCAATATTATTTTGCTTTATTGTGTTCTTGTGATTGTAGTTCTTATTCCAATATGCTTCACATATTTTCCTTGGAATATAATCCTCTTCTGCGTGGGTTTGTGCACGTAGGCTTTTGCAAATGCAATTTATTTTTCAATTGGCTTATCAAAGAGCACAGTCATCTACCTGGATTAAATGAGCTCATTAGGAAATTAAAACTTTTAGCTGATTTTAGAACACAGTTTATACTTTTTTTAGTCAAATCTTTTCTTTTTCTTCTATGCCAAACTCACTGGTCTGTAATGTAATAAATTATGCACACAGACAAATGAACTGGAACAAAATTACCTTTCTGCTGAGTAACAGATTAGTTTTACTTTGTGCATACAGTGTTCTATCTTCCTGTTGATGTATCCTGAGGACAGGGAAGAAATTTATGACAGTCCTACTGAAAAGGCTAATGAAAGTTAGATGCATTTTCCTGCCCTCCGGCAGCTTTCTTGGAACCAAGAACAAGACAGGAAAGTTCAACATATTGTGACACTGGACATTTAAAGTGAATTCTGAAGAATTTTCATTCAAAGGACTGTACTCTCATCTCTGAAACTTTGATTGATTTCAACTACTGTGGAAGCGTGATTTGTATAAGAGATTTTTACCAAGATTTAGGCAAGTGGGATTTTGGAATTATTTCATTAACGGAACTCATCTAATTTAGGAGTTTATCAGATTAATCAACTCAACGTTTTCCATCTATTTTTTTTCTATCCATTTCCACTGTGGTATCAGAGTACTTTTGAAACTCTGCCTGACTTATTTTTATCTTGTTAAATTTCTTCAGCTCTAGAGAAAAAATATTGGATCATCAGTTGCAATACTGCACTTTAAGACAAATGGTACACATTTTTCTTCCCAAAGCTTCTAGATTTTTTTGATCTTTTTTTTCTTTTTCTTTTAATGAAGCAAGCCAACTGTATCTTATGATACCAGTTTAAGTAGAGTTTGAAATACTTTGTCAATGTGATGACTTAATCTGTGTGTAATTTGACCCGGTGTATATTTCTGGACTGAGTTCAGACTGATGTCTAAGCACCAGGTGGTCTGTGAAAAAAGGACACCTTGGTGATAGTCCAAACAGAAAGCTCCAGCGTTGAATGTTTTGTTTACCGTAGCCTTGGTAAACATGAATACATTAGATGGATGGTTAAGGTGTCCTGTCCTGAATTTAAGCTTCACTTCAGATATGTTTGAAGAGGAGAGCTCAGCTGTTTTGCCATGCATTTACTATTGGGATCACTGGGATCCCAATATATCACAAAGTACCTTTCAGGATTAGGCCTTTTGTTTCCTATTTGCAAAAATTATTTAGTGTACTTTGTTCCTAATGTCACTCACAAAATTGTCCAAGCATATTAGGTGCCTTCACATTACTGAAATCAGTTGGGTACTGAGGGGCTAAATGATTTCATGAACTTAGTCTTTTTTCTCCTGTTCCTCAAATCCCTGTTTCGTTTAAAAAAAAATGAAGATAATAGCAGTTTTTTCTGTCACAGGAGGATTGTGAAGACAGCTACATTAAAGATTATAATACGGTCTCAGTGAAGTGGGCCCTGCAAGTTTCTTCTCTGAATATAATTAACATATTCTGCAAGGCAAGTATGCATACACTCACTTTAGCATGTTTTGCAGTAGAAGGAAGAATTAAATATGTGCTTAATCTGAAGCTCATGCTCAAGTACTTTGTTGAATCAGGCTCTGAAATAACAATCCAGCCTCTTCTAAATAGCGTTTCTCTATTCCTATGTTCCCAACTAGATTGAGCAATGTGCTGTTTAATTACATCAGAGCCACTGAATATTGGCATTCAGCTCACTTACAGGTAATGCTTCAGATTTCACTGTTCCCTTATCTAACAGATGTGACATCTTTACGTTAGAGTATCTTATCCTCTAAATAACAAGCCTCTCATAATTAATTATATATGAAAACGCAAGAAAACACAGCTCAGAAAGGTATTTTGCCGATAAAGCTGTAGAAAGAGCAGAACTGCATTTTTAAATCAGTCTGAAATTAGGCTCAGAATTATGCAACTTCTCACTTATGGAGTCACTTAATGGAAAGTGGAATGAAATTCATAAGAGCATAGCTCTTATGAAGTTTCATTAAAATCAGTGGAAAACGCAGGTGCTGAAAACTAGCCCGACTTGAAGACCTATCTTTGAGTTGGGACATCTTATTTTGCAGGCACACAAGATGACTGCTGACCTGTCTCTGGGCAGTGAGTGGAAGCCAGATCAGAGAATAAGCCTCATGAGCTGCACGGGGCTTTCATCCGAGAGATGTCTGTAGAAATATCACCCATATCTGATAGTCAGGGAGATGAGTAACGACTGGGTCCCTTTCCCTAGCAAGGATTTCCTGAACTGATCCTGAACTGATAAAGGCTTAGGCTCAATTCAGAGGAGCAGGGGCAGAATTAGGAAGAATTTCATGGCTGCTGGTAGAAAGAGTCACCGCCCTAAAAAACAGAGGGCTTTGGAGGTCAAATGAAGGAGATAGGTAGAAGTTGAAAGAAGGGAGAAGAATAAAAAGGGCACAAACTTTTAAAGCTTATTATGGGATTTAGATGCACAACTCCTATTTGTGTCATGGGATGCATATCTCCAGCTATATGCACAACTGGGAGATGGCACAGGTCTCACACCTGCTGCAAAAATCCTCAAACTGCTCCTTAATTCAGCTTGCAGTGATTAGGCAGAATTCCCCAGGGCTGTGAAAAGATCACTGCTATAGTAAGAAGGTGTAAAAACGAACCAACCTGAAACCTCACCAATTGTGCAAGTCCTGCACAGACGCAGAGTAAGTGGCAACACTGTCTCGTTCACCTAAATGTTTCATAAAACAATTAAAAAGGAAGAGAAGGGTCTGACTCCTGTGCTTTTAAAACTAACGAAAGAGAATAGGGAGTGTAACAAGGCAATATGAAAACAGGGTTTGAGCCACCAGCTCGACTCTAACCTGACTTTAGCTATTGATGAATGCAAATTGGCATTCTCCCCTTGATAAATTAAATCAAGCTTTGATGAAACATACAAATCAATCAATTCGTGTATTTAAGGTTTCTTGTATAAGCAATGTCAAACAAGACAATGTATCCAGGCCCACTGTGCTCTTCATAAATCCTTTAGCATATTCCTACTTGGAGGTATACATTTTATGGGAATTGATGATTTGGAATAGGTTCATCATTCATTTCACTACAAAAAAGAGCAGGGGGTAGATATGATAAATTGGTAACTACAGGCATCAACATATTTTTAATCCTCTTGATCAATTGCTTCCCTCAGACTTTGTCTGCAATGCAGGGTGGTTGTGGTAGTTCACAGGCTTTAATAATACCAAAGCGTTTAAATAAACAATTGTGGTTTTTTCACACACTTTACTGGGTAGATAACAGTACATTTTAAAATGCTATAGTATTCTTTAAAAGCCCATAAAGACTGCATTTTAGCTGAGACAAGACTGCACCATCAGACTTGCACAATGATAAGTGTCTGCCACGATGTTCAGTCTTGCTGCCCCAAATCATGTAGTAGGAATTCCTACTTTGAAAAATCTCTCCAGTAAATTAAGATGCTCTGTGCCCAGCTTATGGCTGAGTGGCAAGAAGTTGTAGGTACGCCACCAGACTTGCTCTTGAACTGTTTTCATGTTTTTCATTATTTTCCTACAATGAAACCCCATCTAATGAATCTCCTCCTCTGCCAGTCTGCTGGAGAGGTTTTCAGAGATATTCTGCTTTCACATACGTTTCACAAATCTTTCTCCTAAAGACTTAGAATAATATTCACGTGTGTATTCCAAATGAGTCATATAAAAAGTGTAGACTTTCCTTCTTGAGTCACTCCATTTCTTTTTCAAATCTCCCCTCAGCTGGATTTCTGCTACTGTTATTAGGACAAGAGGTTCATTGAAGTGAACAGACATTAAAAGGCTTTGAATTAGCCTTTTCTCCTTTGAGATAACATTATCTTACCTGAATTAGGCCATGTATGCTCCAGGCAATGAGAGATGATCTAGGGGTAACAGTGGCACAGGTGATCATACAGTCAGGTTAAGAAAGTGGGACTAATTAGCTTTCTGCAGACACAGACCGGTGTATTTCAGAGACAGCATCATGCAAGTGCCACTGTACTACTTTGGGACCAAGTCTGTATCTCTGAACAATGTTAGGCAGTTGTACTCTGTGGGTTATTTTTAACTCTAGCATTTGAACATCACATACCTTTGTAAATGTCCACAAGATCTTCAGAGGTCCCTGCTACTGTAATGAGCTGTTTAACTCGCTGGAGCAAGTCCAACAAAGTGGAAAAAATACTGAGTGTGCTGGGTCCTCTTTCTGAATTGTGATTGGAGGACATTAGGCAACGACAAAAGTTCTTTTGGGTAAATAGTCATAATTATTAGTTTTGATTGTTTCAGTTACTGTTATCGTTTAACCAGAGAAGTAAGTAAGGGTACTGTGTGCACAGAGGAGACTCCATTTCCCAGTGATCCAAAAAGTTAAAACCTCCCTTGGAGCAGTTTCAGCCCAGCTACATCAGCTGAGTTGTGTTGTGTCCTGTTACTAGAGATGCTCCTTTTTTGATGCATCAGTACTACAGTCATTGGTGTGACGGAGAGATGTGTGTTACTAAGGGATTTGTGGAGGAGGTAGATACAGAGAAAATATTAACATCTTCTGTTGAACTTCTCTAGCTGCAGTGTTGTGAAGGTAAAAAAATGTTGCTCACATGAATGACTGCTTAAAGATTGATTTGCAAACAGTCTGTTCCTTATGTAAGTGCTTAATGCATGACTTAGAAGCTTTAAAACACATTTATTTCTCTGCCATTTGCCTGTTACAAAGCATTGTATCATACATATTGTGTCTGCCTAAATTACCCAAGTTTGAAAGGTGAATAGATATATTTCCAGGAAGCTAAGAATTAAAAACCTCTCTCTTTCCTTCATCACAAGATCAGCCTTTAATTCGTCTTATATCCACTACTAGTCAGGCACATGACAAACTGAAATGCTCAGTTCCCACAAATACATTTTCTTTCATAAATCACGTGGTTGAAAAGAGTTTCAAGTGATCATTTAATTCATCCATCTGTGCTAGTGTTAATCTTAATGAAGAGTTGTTCAGTCTGCCCTAGAAGACTTTCACCCTCGTAACCTTCCCAGGATGTCCTTCTCAATTCTTTCTGTCAGAAAGTTCCTTGCTAAAGGCAACCTGAATCTCACTCAGTTCACCCATGTTAAGCTTCACTGTGGTGAACATACTCTGCCTTTTTCCTTTCTAATAGCCTTTTAGAGACTACTACTCTATTTCCTCCTCAAAATTCTCAAACCTGCTTTTTCCTTTAGAGCCACGTTTTTCGGTTGCCTTGTGGTTTTTTTAATGTGTTCTTGTCAGATGCTGAATTTTTTTCATTCATTGCTGAAAACTGCTTGAAGTATTCCTGCTGAGGTTTTACCTCTACTGAATGAAGGAGAATGCCTTCATAAGTGGTAGGCTTTGGTGTTTATATGTGCTGATATGTTTGTTTATGGAAGGGGCCGATCATAAATGATCTCGGAACTGTATATTGCTCTAAACTCTGTCTTCTGTACAGGGAGCTTTTAGGTATAATCTCATTTTCCCTATTTTGAAGTTATTAATCATTTGCAGTTTTCTTCAAGGTGTCTTTTATTTCTGTCCCTGTCTCTGTCCCTCTTTGGGGACCTATGTTTGTTTGGAGCTTTGCTAATTGATTACGTCAGTGTCCTCCAGGACAAGATGCTCCAGCATCTGAAAACTCTGGGGGGTTGTGTGAGAAGAATTTCTCAGCTGAAAAAACAAAGGTTTAGGTGAATAAAACACAACCAAGCAACATACGTAGGAGGTGTACCAGTTTCTCCAACAGTACTTTAAAATCAGCAGAGATTTTGAGTCTATGACTGAGACCAAGACAAGGGCAAAGTCTGAAGGCCTATGAAAGCTTCTTCCTTCCCACAAAGGATGATCACTGTCCATGTGGATGATTTATTTGTCTCTCAGGCAGGGGCTGGTTTCTGAGAGGAAAGACCTCAAGGAATCATCAACAAACCACCGGTTTGCAATGCTTAAGAGTTTGCCTTTCATCGTAGCACTGCTTAGGTTTTACATACGCAGCTGAAGAAATACACATTTCTGGTGGCACTGGGTTTCAGTGGGGATGGAAAGAGTATCTGAAATTTTGAATGCAAACTCCAACTGAAATGACATCCCAGTGTGAAGCAAACACATTTGTCACTTATTGCTGGCAAGCTGGATATCTGCTTCCTCACAGCTTTGACTATTAACAGTGAGCTGCTTAACTGAAACACGACACGCATGCGAGGGGATGTCAGTTTTCTTTTCCAGTCTGAAAATGCCAACATTTCCCTCAACTAATTTCTCTGGCTGGGTGAGTTTACAGCTTAATTTATGTCTGGAGAAAAATCAAGTTTAGATTCAAGGTTTTGTCTAACTTCTTTCTCTTGCAACTCTGTAACTCTCCATTCCTGACAAGGAAGGAGATATTACGTGAATTTCTGAAAGAAAGGAGTTGTCCATTCTGGCTCCCCAAGATGAAGTGCTTTGTCGTTTTGTCTCCATCATATCTTTCAGCACGAAAGCAGAGATATCAGAAGATGTTATTCAAGTAGAGGGTATATGAGGTCTAACCATACAGGCTATGAGAGCGGAGCAGGGGATGTCACCCAGTGACTACAAGTCACTGGTCTGAGGACAGAGCAGCCGTGAAAATATTAAGTGTGGGCATCCCAGTTTTGCTTCAGCCTGTGATGCCACCCCATGCTGGTCACCTCTTCCCATGTTTTCCACTCCTAAAAGTCTCCATCAGCACTTTCCCAAGTGGGGAGATGTGGGGGTAATAAGAGTAGCACACGTAGAATATGCCCGAGAAGGAAGAAAAAAGCACAGGGAAGAATATTTTGGGGAGTTTTATGAGCAGAGTTTATGTCACAACCCACAGTCTGCAGGGACACCTTGCTCATATTCATGCTTTCATCTACATAAATTAATCCAGCATACATCTGGATCCCAGAGTTATAGGAACGCATCTAGTATTCTGTGTCTGTGTGGTGCTAAATCATTATTTTGTTTTGCTTTTCTTTGCAGTGAAATTAAAACTCAGTAATGTGTAGAAGTAATTCCTTGCACTCTGCAATTGTGACATTTGCCTTTTTGGTTAAGACAGGAGATTGAAATAGAGATGCTAAGGTTTGCACTGAGGAATGTGGTGTTCACAGCAAGGAACAGCTAAGGTCCTCTGAGGTTCAATGTCATGAAGGCAGAATTTGTAATATGTCACTACTGGGTTTCATATTCATTAGTGTTTGTTTGCACTGACATTATACTGCCCATTTTTTTAACCTTGTCAAGTGTTTCTCAAGTTTCAAGCAATTTTCTTTCATCAAAACACAAGAATTGTTCATCCTCTGTAAATGTTGTTAGTTCAGTACGTGATCTGCAGAAGCACAGATTTTATGTCTGTTCTTGTTGATCTCCTAAGCTGCACAACCCAAAGAACATCACCTAATAATTCTTGCACCAAACCTTATACTTGGCCTACAACAACACGTCAAGAATGAGTCATTGTGATGTAAAGATCTGAATTGATGAAGAATCATAATATTTTCCCTAATATTCAGTTTTTGACCAGAAGTGGGAATACTGAACAGCATGTTATTAAACACCTCATTTCACTTTGAAAATTTCATGCTTCATACATCTTCCTTCGAAAAACCAACATGTACTGTTAAGCATCGTGTAGTGTGATAAATATTAAACACACCAGATTGACACTACATATTCTTTGTACACATCCAATAAAATTTTAGTGTGATAGAGCAGACAGTGAAATTAGTAGAGGAGCACTTAAATTAATTGTTACTAAGGGAATAGATTTTTTTTTCAAGAGACCTTTTAGATGCTTCTTGTACTTAGGCTGAAAAATCCCATAGGAACTTCCATGCCTGGGGATTTTAACACCTTCTACTTTCAAAGAACATTCCAAAGTTCAAAGGGTCTGCATTATGAGAATTGTTACACTCAAAAATCTTAGTTTATGGGCAAAGAGAAGGAACACCATATATATATATATAAGCCAAGAATTTATTGTTAATATAATAGAAATCTTAACAGTATTATCATTAGTAGTCTAGATCTAAATATTACCAAAAAAGAAAAAATAATAATATAGTTAGAACTGTTATACACACACTTCCCGGTTTGTACCCTTTTCCTGGTGTTATGCTTCCCCTTCCCCTATTCCTCAGGGTGCTGAGACCAGTGGTTTCATTCTGGCATTGGTGCTGGTGGGATGTTGTGGTGGCTCGTCAGCATCTGGAGACCTTTGCAGGGTGAAATATGTTGTTCGTGTTGATGGTTTCTCGTTCCTCGCTCCAGGATCCACTTGGGGTCACTTTTATGTTCTCTAATATACTTCTTACACCTCTTATACACTTTTACAGCTAAAACAGGACTGTGCGCCTGCTCGTGCCAGAACGCTTGCTCAGTACTCCAGTTCTGCTTCGGCTGGACCAGCCTTTGTCTGACAGGGGTGCAGAAGCGAAGATGCTCTCTCAATCACTTATGGAAAGGAGAAGCTTTTTCCTGGCCAGACTAATGTGACTTGCTCACACGGGCATGATGAAAGCAATCTCCAGAGTTAGAGTCAAGAAGAAATTAATTCCTCAGGCAGGTTAGCAGTGGCTATTGGAGTTTTTTCTTTGTCTTTTTAGTGTGGTAAATACTGCATTTTGCATCAACACCTGGCTATTTGCTCCTAAAAATTGTCTTCATCCTGCAGGCCTAAAGCATTGGTTGTGCCTTTGAGATCTGTGGTGCACAGTACCGGTTATTTTTATTTTTTTGATACTAGCAATCTATAATTTTATGGAATTTGGAAAAGGAGGAGTCAGGAGTTGCACTGGGCTCATGGGAGGAGAAACCGTTGTGTTGTTGGCCCTCTGGGATTAGTTAGTAGATGACCAGAAGAAATAACCCATGTAGCTGATGTTCTCCTATGTGTGTCCTGGCTAGTAGTTAGAGTCATTCATTGGTTAAGGGCATGAAAATTATTCCAACAAGAATGTGAATGACCAACTCCAAGGCTTTATAGTTGATGATTTAAAAAAGGAAGAATAAGATGAGAATGTTTCTATGGCAAATAACAGACCATTTCCTTAATATGCAAAGCATTTATTTTTATGCAAGCTGTGCTTGTATGGTTTCTCTGGACAGGAATCCAAAGCAGCTGTGCTTTTTTCTTTGAATTCCTCTGCAGGTTATAATGAAGCATGTTCCCAAACTACTGAACAGCATTCAAGGCTCTATTTTTAATCTTGTCATTCTTATCGTGTTTCAAACTGCCCAAGTTTTGTACCTCATGGATTTTAAGTCACCAACAGAATTAATAAAAAGAAGGAAATGAGGAAAGACAGAATCCTGTTGTTCCATAATGCAGCCAAACTCCCAATTATATTCCTTTTGTTAAGCACACACTGGAAGCAATTGCCCTCTCACTTTGCTCAAGTGCTAAAGGTATAAAAGTGGAAAATTTCTCACCAGACTGAGGAAGAAATCAGAGATTGAAAATGCCCAGAAACCATATTTGTGTGGGTTGGAAGAATACATCATATATCGTATTCTATGTTATTTCAGTTTGTTTGCAAAAGGCCCAAATTGGGTGAATAAAGAGGGGAGTTGGATCATTGCCAGACTGAAAAACTACTGGTATGAAGGAAAAGTCTCCTTTCTTAAAGGAGACATTTTCTAAAACTAAACATGCCATTTTGAAAGAAAGATTCAGAATGCTTAATTTAGAAAGTGCTGGTATGAGATGGTCTAACTTTACCAAAAGTGAATGTATATGGGCTGGTCCTCAACGCAAAATCAGAGTAGGGTTAGTGAATCAGCCATCTGCCTAAAAATTAAAAATAAAACCATCATCCACCTCCAGCAGGGCTGGGTGCAACCACAGTGCTGATGAAGAAGAGAGCTGGAGGATGGGACTCCACAGTCCCCTCCACCTTGTAGGGACTCTGTCCCTGTCCTGTCCAGCTTGCCTGGCCTGCCTCAGGGTGTCCAGGGACTTCTTAAAGCTCTTTGTCTCCATTTCCCAACAGCTCCAAACCAGGAATCTGCTGCTCTATGCTTTCCCACCTTTTCTCTCTCACTGCAGGTCTGATCTTGCAGGAAACCAGGAAGAAATTTCAGCTCTGTGGAAACCGTTGCACCGTGTCAGGATAATCCTTTGGGAGACAGCAGCTAAGGACCTCCTGATGCAGAGGCACTGGGCTGATCAGACACTTCCAAAAGAGGTATGTTCATCACTGACGTGGTACCAGGGGCCGTCTGTCTCCAACATTTGTTATTCTCCATTGGCAGAAGAAGATCAGTTCCTGCTGTAGCAGCAAGGACTGTACTGCGAAGGACATAAATTAGCATTTCATCATGCTTACCTGCCATACCTTACCTCATAAAAACTCCATTTCTTTACAATGTTTCCCTTTATTTTAGTGGCACTCTCCCCTTCAGCAGATACAGGTTTTACCTTCACAATATTGCATCTTATTCCCTGAAGCATTTATAGAGTATGTGTCACAGGTTTAATGGATTTGGAACATAATTATTCCTATCATGTTAAATCTTTGAATGATGGCAGTTGGCCATTTTTATTTTTTTACTTTTTTTTTTTTTTGACAATGAATTAAAATACTGAAAATATTTTAATAGCCACCACAATCCGACAGGCCAGAATTCTCCTGTCAGCTACATCTCAAAGTAGCAAACTTTACTGACATTTTGCTTGAATTTCTTGCTGGGTGAGAAATGCCTGGGAGCAAACTGAAATGATCTTCTAGCAGAAAGGCTAGTTTCCTGCTGGGGTTTGTACTTTTTAGGGTGTTAATCTAATATACTGTATAATCTAACAGTTTGTTTCCATGTGAATGTAGAATTTACTTGGACAGTGGGAAAGGAAGATTGCTAATATATTTTGTACAAATATGGGATCAAACTAACTGACACTGTGTAATTTCCTTGACTGAGAGAGAATATATTGCACTGAGGTGGGATTCTTTGTTTTTCCAAAAAGTATTTCTTTTTAAGTTGTAGGTTTAGGCTGGTTGAATTAGTGACACTGAGTAATAATGAGCAAAATCTTTCAGATAATAAAAGTAAAGAAAAAAATAATAAAACCTGAAAAATCGTAACAATTTAGTCAGACATTTTCAAACAGATAAATACATTTTCAAAAAAAATTTAGGTGATATCCTATCTTGAAAATTGCCAGAAACATAATTCAAAGGAGGGGTAAGAAATGGGGTAAAGATACACCCCCACAAACAGAAGACAAAAACGTATTTCTCTAGCAGTGATTATAGGTGTCATTTGACTGACATTTTTTGTGTTCTTTTTCTCTCACTGCATAACATTAAAATAATAATAATAATTGGGGATTAAATCCAAATATATAGATTTTTTTTATTATTTTTGACACCTGATATTTAAAATCAATTGTTTGCTGAGTTTCCCTGGGACATCAATGAATGTTGCAAGCCCTACTGTGTGGCTGTGATCATAACATATTCCTTAACAAATGAAGTTAGTTACTATGCACTGATATATTAAGATTTTCCCGAAGGAGGCAGCCCCATACTCTTTCCTATTTTCTGTATGTGTTGCCTGCATGATTGAGTATTGCATTCGTCCTGAGATTTGCAGGGATGATTTCAAGTATATATGATAAATACCGCAGATAATGTATGGCCATGGGCAATACTTTACTACCTGAAGGATATCTACCAGCTAGTGAAGGGCCTGGTAAGTTGAAGGCAAACCCAGAGGAAACTTTAAAAATAATTTAAGAGCATTACATGCATTCATCTGTGTACTTTGAAGAGATTTATTTTTCCCTCATGCCTGCTGATATAGTTCAGGGACACAGTTCATTCTGGCTAACCAGGTGAATCCATTTCAAAGGAGGTGGATACTGTTTATGAGGAGAAACTCCACACACACCAGTCTTCACCTCTGAAAAAGCCATTGGCAGCTTCCAGAAGAAAGATGTACCTGGAATGCGGCAGTACTAAGGAGAAATGGGAACAGGTAAGGACATGTATTTTCTGATTGCAAACACAGATGTGAAATTAGAAGAGGAATAAGAAGCACCAGATCCACCTGTCACTGATATCAAATGCAAAAGGAGCTGATGAATTTCACAGCCTTGATTTTTATCAGGTACGCAGAAACCTCTGACCTTCCCTCTTTCCCTGGGCGCAGTGACTAGAGACGCAGTGGATCACATTACACAAAACAAGCAGCTTTAATTCTGGTGGGATGGCTCAATTTATCAAGGTGTATTAATACTAATGAGTTTGAAAGGAAGGGAATGAAGAGGAGAGAAAAAGAGTTCTCCTTACCCTACCTCTTCCCGGCTCAACATGATTTCCTTTTATGGCTTTTTCTTCTCAGTGTCCCTATTTGTCTGCCTACAGATGAACCTGGGTCTCTAATAAACAGTATTCCAGGAGGGAGTCGATGGTTTAGTATTTTTTTTTATTTCCCACGGTCCTGGTTGCCTCACCAGTTTGCAGCTAATGGTCAGAAAAAACAATTTCAGTTTTCACATCTCAGAAACTTCGGAAACATAAGCATCTGAGCGTGTTCATTGTTGAGTTTTGGGGGTCTTAATAATCAAACAGAACAATACTTTTCACTTTCTCTTTTGATTTAGTTAAAACTTTCAGACTGGGATTAATGTCTTCTCTTATCCAGTTGAGAAACACCTGTTCTGGTTCTCCTCTAAATGGTCTTCAAAGGGTGTGTAAACTCCATGTGTAAGAGCCAGTCACTGTAAAGCAGGGTATTCTGCAGAAAACTATGAAAAACAAATATCCTCACCTGGAGTGAGGGATGTGGAGTATGGTCATTCACAACAGCTAGCAAAAGATTCTGGCTAGCCTGCTCGACTAGTATGCCTACCACCTACTGCATAAATTATTTGCGACTAATTTTTTCCTTTTATCCAATAAGATGGTCAAAATGTTTTCATCACATATGTTACCTATGATTTTCCATTTTCAGATTTCAGAATTTCATTTGCAAATAACCTTTTTTCACTGCTTGAACAGCTCTGCAGTGAGGTTGCAGTAGCTAGAACAACAGTATAACACATCTAATGAACTCATCATTATTTCTAGCTGGTAAGCAGGATTCAGAAGCCTCTCCTGCTCACCTAATACACTCATTGAAGAACCACTTATCTAAAGAAAGCTTAAAGTAAGTGTCTTAAAGTTTTCCTGGAACTCTTCCCAGAAAATGGCCTCATCTTGAGGTTTCTAAGTGAGCTTTGTTCCCTCTGAAGAGGCCGTTGAGTGGAGGACCAGGTTTCCCCCTGAAAAAAGAAGACTACACCACTGTGGTGGCTTCCACTTTGGCCGGCGCACTGCAGAGGAGTGTCTCAGAGCTAAATGCATAAACTACTGCCCCTTGAGTCCAAGAGAAACTTCTGCAGCTGGCCTCAGACTTGGGAAGCGTGTTCTGCTCATAGAAAGGAAGACCTTTCTAGGAGCATGGTACATGGGGGACACAGTGGTCCTCCAGAATTTACTCTCCTTTTGCACAGCTACCCACACACCCACACCTGTCCACTCAATCTTTACAAAGAAAGAAAGGACCAGATTAACATAACTGCTGGAGGTGTCTAAAGAAACTCATATGCCTCAATTATTGATAGGGGCTTGCAGACCCCCTATGTAAAATAGATACACGTACATTTTTAAGTTTTATTCGGCTGCTAAATATTAATATTTTTTTTTTATTAAAAAGGCTTTTTATCAGTTTAGCCCTTGTTATAGAATCCTGAAGGCAGGGAAAAGGAGTACAAAACTATTAGGATTTTCTGGGTGATCAGAGACAATACAGAGATCAGTACACAAGAGACAATAATTCTAGTCCCAGGTTTTAGTCCTCAGAATAAGGGAAGAGGCCCAAACACTCCCTTTCTGGCCATAGCATACTACCAGAACACCAAACAAAGAGGGCACGGTGTCATTTACAGAGTATCCTAAGTGGCCTGCGTACATAGATTAAAAATAAGTCAAGCTACAAACAGCAGATGTTCCTAGAAGGGATGTAGGGTTTATTTCTTGCTGTCTATTTTAGCGCTGTGGCACTAAACTATAGGTTTGGGCTGGCTCCGTTCACAGAAGGACTGACCCAATTCTTTGCCAGTCTAGCAATTGTCGGGAACCTGTAGCTCCAAAGAACTTCAGGCTGACATTAATCTATTTGAATGGTCTGCTAAAATTTGCAGAAATAACTCCAGAGTATTCTAGCCAAGAGTCTTTTTCTAATGCAATTAACACTGCTATCCATTTGTCCCTGGAATGTTTTCCTGCATTGTACTGTCCGTCCATCCTGGTGTTTTTACTGCAGCGTCTAGTTAATTAACACTTGGTCTGTCTTCCTGATACTTTGATTCCAGTCTCATTACATTATGCAAATCTGCATCTTGCTGAATCTGCCGTGTTTTAGGCCACATGCTGAAATAATCAAAACCCCTCTGCATCCCATTGTTGTTGTCCTCTGTTTCTGGGCTTTATTAATGTCTGTTCATGTGCGCGTGTATGTGCATGTGCGCTTCCTAATTTAGAAGCAATTGAAATCTTAATTTCAATTCTCATATAAACAGTAACACTGCCATTCTAAGTAGATGGCATGAAATGGCCAGGTTTAATTTCCTAGGCGTTTCTGCCTGAATCTCCCATTTTGCAATATGTACTTATCAGTCTGGCACTGAGTACCATCTCCCCTCATTCACTGGTGCCAAATTTTTTTCTCCCAGACAGAAATATCTGAAATGGACTGTGGGCCTAATTTTGTGAACACAAGTAAAAAACCATTATTTCAGCATCTAAGAATTAAATATTAAACTGAATTATAAACCCGAAGCTTGGAGCTTGAAATTGAAGCTTAAGTAAACAACTCGGGGAAAGCAGGCATATGCTGTCTATGCTGTCACTCCATCACCCGCATATAGTAGGAATAGGAAGAAATAATAAATGATAAAATCATTTACAGTGAGATCTCCAGTGTGCTGGGAATGTTCAGAATACCTGAGAAAATTAATTCCGTGTTCAAGGACTTTTTCAGTCTGCAGACTGTTGCATACATACCCCCTGAAAGACCGAAATCTTGAGGAGGGTTTCGTAACGGCAATTGTGGGGGTTTTTTGTGAAAAAGTTGGAAGCAGGTCCTTGGCAGTCTAGTGAACTGTAGAAATCCAATATTCAGCTGATTTCTGGTTGTCAACCAAATGCCATAAGAGGATTGGTGGGGTTAGGATCAGCAGGATAGCTGGGATTGGAGGTAAACTTGCATTTCGTAGTGCCACATTATTTTGCTTTATTAGTAATGATGACTACACCTAGAAACCTTGAATAATGAAAACAGAAAAATTTAAAGTACGACTAATGCAGAAAATCATCTGTCTGTCAGAAATGCCTCCTGTGAGTTAGACCTGTTTTCCTGGCCACTAAAAGGAGATCTCTTAACAAGCTATTTACTAGCGTATTCCCTCCTTTTACCCTTCCGACCCTTGGGAGGCCCTTACAGAGGAGCAGATGCTGGGTGAGGAGGTCTTATTTCTTCTCCAGGCCAAAAAGTGTGGCGTTGGTAGCGTTTTCCAGGTAGGAAAACAGGCGATATGATTCAATTGCTCATAGTCAGGAAAGACGTTTCCCATCAGTGACACCATTTTGTTTTTCGTGGGTGAACAAGGACCACAGGGGCTTTTGTCTTCTGTACTGTGCCCGTTATCCAGCAAACACTGTAATTCTCATCCTCTGAAACCTGGCTGTATCAAAGTAGTATTTCTTTCCCTCTTCTCCCTTTTGGCTGCTACAAGAGAAGCAACATTTTGAAGGCAAAGATGAAACAAATTTCATTTCCTTATTTGTCTTACTAGAGCTTCTCTGAACAGAATGGATGAAACTGCTAATTATAAGTCACCTTACGCTCAGAGATTAAAGAGAAATTGTTACTGTGAGAGGAGATTTTTCATGCATCTCCCCTCTACAGAAAAGCTGGAGGGCACACCTAAATGAGTAAAATGGAGTGAAATGACACCAGACATGCTACATGTTGGAGATTTGCGGTGATCTGTGATGATGAAAGCAATAAGATCAGTGGCAGCCAGACAAAAATGATGATTTACTTATGCTCTGAACTGGTATGACAGTATTTTCAACTCCACAACAGACACTTCAGACATTTGAATGCAAAATGTATCTATGCTATCTCAGGATGGGACATCAGAAATTTGACCCAAACAAGAGCTCGTAAGGTCACCCTGAGTTGGCCATGAGTAAAGCAGGGTGAGATTTGGTGGAAAGCACCTGTAAGAATTTCTTTGAGAACTTCAGCTTCTACCTCATGTAGCTGTCTAGGAAAGCCTAAAAGTTTAAGAATAATTACGAAAGATAAGAATCTTATTTATTATTTCCACCATAGCTCTACCATAGCTGGAGTATAATGAAAGTTTCAGAGATAACATAAATAGGGCAGTTTCTTAACAGGCTTGTAGGCAGGCGCCTGGTTAAAAGTTTTCGAAGACAGTGCGTGCTTTTCTTTTGTGTTCAGTCTTTCATACAGAAGAAAGCATTTGTAAACCTTGTACATCCTTCTGACTAAGGAGGAATCCTCATTCAGACATCTCAGTACTTCAGTTGGCAAAAGGGACAAATGTGTCACTCCTTACTGGTCAATATTTAACCACTATTTTTGGGGCATATTTCAGGCCTTTGCTAGTTGCATGCAAAATCTCCCAGGTCAAGATTTTTTTGAACTATCATCTTTCTTATTTCAAAGAGAACAAGCATCCAGAATACCTGGTCTCTCCTCATGTCGTGGTTTTGGCCGGATTGGCCAATCGGAACGACAGATGGCCCTCCCCCCCCTCTCTCCTCAGAGAGGAGAGGAAGAGATAAGGAGATTTACGAGTTTAGAAAAAGAACTAAACTACTTTAATGGAAATAATAATAAATAAGAAAATAAGAAAATAGTAATAAAAAAAAAGTATACAATATATACAAAACCGTATCCAGCTCCCAGGATGACGATCGCGTCACCAGCAGACGCAGGGAAAAGTCCCAGACTGGCGTCAGCGACGGACAGGAGCTGAATTCCGGAACTAGACTCAGGAGTGCTCGGATCGCGATCGAAGGCAGACGAACAGACAGGGTCCTCCTCAGACGTCGGCCATTGAAGAAAACGCGAGCGCGAGCCCCCTTGTCCCTTAGCTCTTATACTGAGCGTGATGCATATGGGATGGAATACCCTGTTGGTCAGTTTTGGGTCACCTGTCCTGTCCGCTCCTCCCTGTAGGTGTGACCCCTCTATGCTTCTCCGCTTCTGACCCTCTAACGGGGCAAACAGCAAAGTTAGCTGACCTTGGTTGTTATAGCAATAAGTATAAGCAAGAGCCTCTGTGCATACCATTCCTTGGTATAATCAGGTCTTATCACTCTGAGAGTGAACAGTTTCTGAACAATATGCTGTTAATTTCAGACTTTAGTCAGTTAGAAGAGGCCCAGCTAAAAAGTAAAATTACAAATCAGAAAATTGGTTCTGTTTTACCTCAAACCAGGACACCTCACTATAATCCCATAAAGGACTATTCGCTTTTCTGATGCATTAGGAATATGAGTTAAAACTTGTAAGGCGTTTGAGACCTCAGGTGTCATTTGCTACTGTCCTGAGACGTCGCAGAGAGTCACCAGCCTGAACTGAATACCCATGACTCCCTTAGAAGCATCTCTCAAGGGTAAGAATAAGAATCCACTTTCAAGCATTGTCACCCTGTTGTTTTCAGTGATCTTCTGCAGCTCTGAACTTGAAAGAGATGTAATTCCTGACAGTACAACTGACAGTATGCATTTGCTGCCACGGTCTGGGCAAGACTCCTGTTGTGATGAACAGTTTCTCATCACAGGAGATGATACAGCTGAGCGGGAAAGGTAAGAGACAAATGAACTCTTGGCCAACTCGCTTGTTGAGTCAAACTGGGATTCTGACAGGAGGAGTTAATTAGGAAATCATTTATGCACTGATTATCAGCATTGCCTGCCTAAAAACACAACGCAGCACTTGTATATTGAAGCAAGCAGAGTGTAACTTTATAGTATACTTGTGTTGTCAATTACCTGCCTAATAGGGTTATAATTGAAACCACTATTATCATGTAGTTTCCATAATAAGCAATAAACACTGTAAAATAAGGCATGAAGCCCCTCCAACTCTATGGAGAGCATGTATAAATCATGTAATCAACAACAGCTTACGTTCTGAATCCCAAAAATTGATTAAAAATTATGACACTTCCCCAAGGAACTCTTCAAAGAAGCATCTCTAAAATTCAGGCACTTTTGGACGAGAATCTGGATCTTGAAATAATGGCTTTAAGCCAGAAGTTTTAAAACCTAATCCCAAGCCTATGAAGTCAAGGAACAGATTGCCTTGACTTCATAGAAGTTTAGACCAGGCCTTTAAAAGACAAAGCATGCCCAGGTCTTGTGCAGTCCTCACACGCTGAACTTCACTGACAAAAAAGAAAGTCTGAAGCCAGCCTTGCTGGCTGCCTTACCAGTGGCAAAGCAGTGTTCATCTTTCTGGTTTCAACTGCTCTATAACTTTTCCTCTCAAAGTGCTTGGAATAAGAAGAAAAGAAGACTTGGCTGGTATTTCTCTCCCTCCATCTATTTCTAGTGAAGCAATGGAGGTCAGGATGACCTGAGAAGTTCAAGGAATCACATTATCTTTGCACCCTTCCCACAGCATAACTGAGTTGAGAAAGCAATCACAGGCCAGGTAAAACACGAAAGCGGTTACAATGTAGAGAGATTTAGGCATCTTGATGACTGGAGGACTACAGTTTTCATAATAATCCTTACAAATTTGGCCACTGACCACAATTAACACATAAAGTTCCTTGAGGGGAACAGTATTGCACATGTTTCAGGCTTCTTGTGATTAACAATTGAAATGAACTGCAGCTTTTCCTCCTAGCAGACCCTTTTTCTGCCTGTGAAGATAAGAATTATCTCCACTTGTGAATCAATTGGCGAATCAAGCACTTATTCAACTTATTGCTAATGTCGCTTAGAGCATATACAGCTAATACATTCTGGGAGCAGAGAAAAAGGAAACACACTTATCCCCCAGACAGAAATATTGTCAAGAAATCCTGACCTTTCTTGGTTTGTATAAGTCATTTAACTAGCCACTTCTCGCAGCATATAGCAGCTGAGTTAGCTACAAGAGAAACTTGAGCCATTTTTCTCATGAAAACCCCAATGAGTTAGTGACTATCTGCTTCAAAGTAATCCTGATGAAACAGTGTGACCTCTTTCACTTTCTTCACTCTAGTTTAAGACCTTCATTTAAGTGAGGAGATTTGACTTTATAGAGTATTCAGTCTTTCTCAAAAATACAAGACTTCCATCCCCCCAAATCTTTATGATTAAACAGAATTCCTTATTCTGCCTTGGTCTAATTTGTATAATAAATTAGATATTTCACTGTAGATTCCTAAATGATAGTTAAGCCAGTTAGCAAGTTCTACTTCTTACTGCACAACTAATTCTTATCTTCAAATAACTCCTGGGTATATACATTAGACTTTGATTTTTCCTGCTTCTCCTAAGAAAATGTCCTACATACATCTCCTCCCTATAAAATGACCATAGTTTTATTTCCTTTCTGTTGCACTCAAGTCAGTAACCCTTGCTGTCACCACACACCTCCTTCAATGACATTCAGCTGAGTGACGGCTATTTTCCAGTCAGTTAGGTCTCATGAAATCCTCAGTGCTGGTTTCTTCTGTGGGCCTGAAGATCACAGGACCATGCTCAGACCTCTCAGATGGGCTCTCCCTGGAGATGTGGTAATGAGGTTGGCCTTCAGAGCCTGCCTTCCACTACACCACGCTTCTCTAACTTCACCAGGTATCTTCTGGCTTCTCAAGTATATGTCTTCAGGGTTACAATGCACAGCAAAGCAAATTAAGGCAGAGAGCAAAGTCTTAACTGAGCTAAAAAAAATGCAGTATAGAAAACACTGAAAACACTGGAAGCTTCCTCAAAGAAGACAAGTGCTGATAAATGCCTGATCACGTCCCTTTTCACACCTCCTTAGGAGGATGTGGTTTACTGTCTGCATGGCAGTTGTCCTCATACAAAGTGTGCTCCTTGCACCAGAAGTACTTGACTCTTAGAAACCAAACTCTTTCCATACCATATAATCGACTTGGAAAGTTCGGTTCCTGTACCTGCTCTCAACTCACAGCTCCTCACAGCCATCTGCAAAGAAGTTGCCCTTCTTCAGATGTGTCACAGAAACCAGTAGAGAAATTCCCTGGGGCTAGGGCATATAGCCTGCTGTTTTTCCGGTGAAGTCTGATGTGTCTTTTGGGGGGCAGGTTGCTTGCAGAAGTACTATGTATAGTTTGGGCAGAAGCAGTGCAGATATTCTCAAAGCATCATGAAAAGCAAATGTTCTGCGTAATCTGATACAAACATATCACATGCTGTCACAGGATGTTTGCTTAAATTCTTGATATTTCAGGGCTTTCCACAGTACATATTTGCACGACCAAAGAATATCTGGGCCCTGATCTTGGCTGAATCTTGCACAGTTGGTTTATTTCCATTATTAATCTTGTTTGCTGTAGGCTGTTCTTTGAGTACCTTGTGCCAAATTCTGATGTGAAAGTATGAAATGGCAATAAGATAGCCCTTTTACCTAACCCATTTGAGGCTTTTGCTGCTTCTAGTTGTGACAGGCAAATGCATGGACTGAACTGTCCCCAAAGGTCCAGCCCATGCAGCTGGGCAGAGATTACTAACCTCTGGCAGATGGTCTGGAGCTTTGTTGTTCTGAGGGTACATATTCTGCCTGCAGACAAGGAGGAATTTGGGTTTGTGGCTTGGTTGTCAAAAAATTTAGTTTCAGAAAGGTTTGTCCTGAGGGAACAGGTGAAGGAAAAGGTGGGATGTAGATGCAGACCGGCAATGCTCTGACCATCCTTAGAAGATAGCTTCACATCCAGGTCCCCATGGCAGCGTGTGCTTTGCTCGCAGCTATGCTGCTTTCTGTCCCGTGCCGCCCAGAGGAGCGCAGCTGTCTTATTTAGCTCATTTAAACTTTCTGCAGTAAATCAACTGCTACAGCACTTCTCTCTGAATGTTCATTTGTCGATATCTCTCTGGTGCCCTGGACTGAAAACAATATTCCAGGTGCAGGCACAGCCAAGCTGTACAGAGGAAAATTATCAGGGTTTGTTTTTTTTTTTTTCCTCCATAATGTAATGTCTTTCTGACCGTAGCCTAAGATTGCATTGCCCTTCCTTTTGCTGCTGTACCACATTACAAATTAATCTATGATTTCTCTATTGCTAGCCCTCAATCTCTTTCAACAGTACAGCTTCATTCCATTGAATATAGCATTAATTTGTTAGTGTTTATAGACCAGTCAGTGCTATTGTGTGAGAGGTTGGACTAGATCGTGTAGAGACAATATGATATCGATGGCAGCCAGACAAAGAGAAAATTGATGATTCAAAAATAGAAGGGAAAGGAGGAACAACAGGAGACAGAGTTTGGTGAATAATAGATCTTTCATTCCTGTGGTAGACTGAAAAAGATTTTAAAAATTGCTCCCAGCTTAATGGCAACAAAATTCTAAAAACACAAACTCAAAATCTAAAAAACAATGAAATACTGACTTTGAATTTCACTAAGGTATTTTGTTTAACTTGAAATTAAAAGTCTTGCGATTTTTCTTTTTTTTTTTATTTGTGTTCTTTTGCTGTCATGTAATAATTTAAAAATCTCTTTTCAAGGGAAAATATTTTTTACCTTTAAAACTCCTTTGTTTTCATTCTTCAACAAAAATGGCACTTCAAAGTGCCGTTCAAATTTTTAGTACTTTTTTTACATATATTCTCGAAATGTTATCTTCTTTTCTGTTAATAGTATTAACCAAATCCAATATTAGTTGCCAAGTTCCTGTCCAGTTTTTAGTTTCTTCAAGACCAGTTTTGGGAAAACTGACTTTTAATTCAGTGTCCGCTCAAATACATAATACCCAATCGAGAGAGGAAGGACCTGAACAGCTGGTGGTGCAATGAGCAAGAAAGGGAGTATCAAAGGGAAGGAATACTGTATACAGAGAAAATGGGAGATGGGAAAAAAAATTAAAAGTAGAGGAAGAATTTAAAGATTCACAGATAGAGATATAGGGATAATATGCTAAAGAACAGGAATAATGCAAAAACCCCACAGACTATCAGTTCCCACCCAATTTTAGGCAGAATTGAATTTTGTAAGTCAGGTGCCCAGATGTCATGCACTTCCACTGCAAGAAACAGGGGGAAAAAGCCTTGACAGGAGGTGTTGCACCTGAGATCAAAATACGTCTTCAGATCGATGTGAGTTCCTTCACTGAAGACATAAAGTGCCAAAGGTGACCAGACTCCCTAATCGGACCTTCTGCTTAGGTGCCTACAGTTAGGTGGGATGAAGCCAGCCAAGACCTTTTAAAAAAGTGTAGTTACATTTTTTTGTTTCATGTCCTTTTGTTTCATGGTGTTTTCCTCACATGCATCTGGTATCTAAGCTTGGGGAAAAAGCTGGTGAACCGGGATGGTTTATTTATAGTATTATATAGAGAGTTGCACCATAGGTCATGGAAGAAAAGGATAAATTACATAAAACCCCTCATGGTGCCTTGATGAATTGTGCAACTTGCTGGCAATAGCACTCAGGCTACTGGCACGGATATCTGCGTCCTGTACCAATGATACAAAAAGACAGTGGCTCAGATAATCACACAAAGGAAAGCTAGAAAATTGGTCTGAGGGCCCTGAAGAATCAATTACCCTTGGTTCTGCTGCCTTTTTTGATTCTGTCAAGAATAATATTAACCCTTCTTTAGGGTTTTGCAGTGGGACAGACAAGCCAACCTCTTGGCATCTGCTCAGTTTGGTTGTGGATCTTGGTGCTGAGGGAAAGACAACAGACAATTATACCAGTTCTTTCTTTAGCTCTAGGCTGTAGTGTGGACCTGATTTGGCTTAACTGCCCTGGTAATCCTTACACTTGGGCCTCCCAGCTACAAAAAAACCTTGACTGAGCACTGGGTTGAAAACAAGGATGTTCCAGGGCCCGGGTTATTTTCAATTTCATCTCTTCATTAGCTTTATGCCCATGATATTGCAACTGCCATTCTCCAAGACCAGTGCTTTCAAAATATTTGTTCTGTTGTTTACATCTTCTGAAAAAGTCGTGTGCCGCCTACCACTGACCTTTCTGAAGTGCGTGTATGCAGTGTATTAATGCCAGTAAATTGGCAATAGAAGTAAATGATAGCTGTTGTAAGACTGCTTTGTTTGATTCTTTTTCTGTTCATGTTAATGCTCAATTACAGTAATTGTCATATCCTTTTTATTTCCAAAAGAAACCTGACTTACAGAATAAGCCTTTTGCATTATTCCAAGTAAAATCAGAGCCAGAAGACTGCCATAGAGGTTCAACATTCTCTGCTTTGAACTAGAAAAAACATTCGCCATGGTATGAGGTGTTAGGTTCTTTTTTTTCGGCTGCCACAAGATTAAATTCTTACATTGTTTTCACAAGAGTTAATGAATGATAACTCCAGAGTCATTGCATTTCCTGAACACCAACCAATGTCAGTGGCCCACCAGTTATCTCATCAGGACCTATTACTCAAAAGCTGCAGACTGATGCTCACAATTCCAGCGTAAAAAGCTGCAGCTGCAAATTTCTGGAGGATCAGATTATACTTATCCCCAGGGAATGCTTGCCTGAACATGCTCTTACGTGCAGGAATCTCTCCTCTCTGCCACTGATTCACAGCATTCTCCATTCTCTCTGCAGTGACATAATGGCCATGAAGGATATTTTAACTGATGTTGGGCCTGAAACAAGTCACCCTCGTGTCTGTTCTGTGAATTCATTGACCCATTGCCAAGAAGAGTATTTTTGCCAACAGATATCAAACTAGCTGATACTGAAGCTTTTGATTAAAATGAACTTAGACTCATCTAGCCATAATAACTAAATAGTTATTTTAGTGGTTATTATGTCTTTACTGTGAGACATCTCATCACAGAGGCAGATTGTATGAATCAAAGTAATTGTACGTTGTGGAGACTGGCAATGACAACTTCAGCTGCCTTCACTAGACAAACTTCTCTTCTGAGCTGTTGTGTAAAATATGGAGTGAGAGAATATCTCTGTTGTGGCTGAGGCACTCCGACTGAAGAATTTCTGTCTAGCGTCTTCGCTCTTCCCAGCAGTTCTCTCCTCAGTGATTATATCTACGGCTTCATTTAAATAAAAAAAATAAAAGAAAGATACAGAACATCAAAGGATTTCTTTGTATAAAGCTGAAAAATTAGAAAAAGGACAAATTAAGAGTCTAAGCTCTTAGATCCAAAAAAAAAAGCGGTTCAACTTCTCCACTTATCATCACCTTTAAGTCAATCCACAGTTGCAGTGGAGTTGAAACCTCCTTGCTTCTCAGATTGCAGATTACAGTCAGGACATGAACTTTGCCTTGGGCTGGGGCTTTCAGCTCATCCAGACTCCTGTCTCTCTGGTGCAGGACCTGGAAGCCCAGCAGGGCCCATTTCCAAGGCAATCTGACGTTTGGCTGCCTCACTGGAGTGCAAACAGTAAGTAAGCATCCCCACATTTCACAAAGCAGTTTGGCAAGAATCTGGTCAGGGATCTACAGGAAGTTTATAAAAAAATGGATCCCACTAGGTAAATGATTTGGCTTTCAACAAATAATTTTTTTCTGATAACAACGTACCTACCTGGTCATCCGTACAATACCTACGTTTTTTTGAAGCCTTTTTGAAAGCGGCATATCTGCAGAACTGACATCCAGCTCTCCAAACCACACTATTTCAAAAGGACCTGTAACTGCAGAACTACAGACAGGATCAGATCCCCATCCTGGGGTGATAATACATTAACGTATTACAAGTCTGACTGTCTTTCCCCTATCCATACATTTTTCAGACTGTTGCATCAGTATATTAATATCCATCCATGTCTATAACTTCTAGTGAGGGTTGCCAAAAATTTTAAAAGGTAAATAAATTCTTCTTATAACCTTATAAGATTGCGGGGTAGCTATTTGGTGTCACGGGGAATCATAATACAATGCGATCCCGTAAAATTCAGCCATGAATCTAGTCTAGAGTCATAAACTAAAATGAGACTAAAAAAAAGTACTAAAAGTTCTCCTGAGTGATTCTTTCCTTTAATATACTCTAATATTTTTGGAAGATGTTAAAGATCTTGTTGAACCCTGGATCAAATACAGCATGAGCTGTACCTTTCTTTTTGAGCATTTCGGTTCTCTGTTAAATAATGGATCTGAGCAAACCAAACATATCTCATGTGAGGATGTTGAAATTAGATATGGTCCCTTATGATTCATGTTCAGGCAAACTTTAATGGCAGTATAAAGTTAATATTGAAATGAACTTAGATGAGAGTATTTTAATCTATATATTTATGATTGAGCTGATTTCCTTTGCAGCTAGAGGAAAGAAAATAAGTTCTCCAGTGGTGCTTTTCTTCCATTCCAAGTCTTTATATTCAAATGTCAATATGCAATGTTGCAAGATGGATATTTATAATTACTCTGATTTCATTAGCTAAAAAGCCAGAATTAGGTGGTAAAAATTAGATTTTAATGAACAATTTCAACATGAGGAAGTTATGAATTGGTGTCTTGAGGATATCATCATGACTTAGAAATGAGGCAAATTAGACAAGTCCAATAGGAAAAAAAAATGGCAAGGTTGAGACGAGATTAAAATAACTTCAAACAGAGCAGAAGGGTAGAAAGAGTAGAGAAGAATATGGAATTAGCTTTAAAATCTTAATTCTTGCTTTAACATTGCCAAATAACTCTGAACAGTGTTGGTAAAAACTGGGGAAAAGACTTCGACAGCAGGCAAATACCAGGCTGGGGAGAATAAAGGTATCCAACGGAGTGACACATGCTGCCGCTCTGCCTATCGCTGTTTTGAAATCAGTGAGGCCACCTGCACTGGAAAACACGTCCATGCAGATTGCATAGGTAATACCCACTGCTGCTTCAAAATAGGCCCGTAGTGGCTTTGCATTTTCGGCCTGTGAATGTGCTGACCCTCATCTACGAGTGAGTCAAAAACTCGCTTTTTCAGCAAGAAAAAAATTCACCAAGGTTTTGATGATTAGGAATGAGAGGCAGCTGTTCACAACATACTAAATAAAAAATAAATACAGAAATCTCTTTACCATATACTCTGCAGGTGTAACGTGGATTACAACCATACTGTGGTGGACATCTGAGCTGGGCAGCTCTTGGCTAAAGTTTTTATGAAGTGAATGGATGAGTCTGAGAGAGAAAGAGGAAGGAATTAGTGGAATCAAGAAGTGAGCTGACTGCTCAAAAGGTCAAACACTTGGAACCAAATCTGAGGCGTCCTGAATCCTAATGCAATATCATCCTCATTAAACTGTGTCATGGCCTAAAGCAAATGCTTGGTATAACTGCGTTTTTACTGCAGCCATTTTAAAATGATGGCTCTTGTGTCATACGCGTGTCTCATTTGTTATATACAGTCATGCAAGCCACACAGATGACTGTTAATGTTACCCTCTCTCCCCCTCAACTATTAAATAAACTCGGAAATTACAATGACATTAAAAACACTTCGAGCAGTTTTATGTGATCATTAAGTCAGAATATTCCACTCTGGAGGCTTTTGCTATTCAGCAGCCTTGAAATTACTTAGATCAATTAAGTGCATTATATTTTATATGGAATATAGGAATGTGTTTTTCTGCCACTGTGGGGAAATATAAATAATGAAACAAGGAGAATCTCCAGCAATCTCTGTGTTAGTCCAGTGCTGCTTTTCTCACTTCTGAATGTTTTCACTTGGTTGGGCTTGCTTTTTCCTTTCTTGGTGAAATATGTATCTCTAAAATCCAAACATTTTAGCAGTAAAAAAGTCTTAAAGTCTGCCTTACTGTGCCATTCCTTTTTTCTTAGGTGACAGAGAAGAGAAATAAGCATGTGTAAGCCAGGATCTTTTAATGAATTGGAGGTACTTAATCAAATCATCAAAACTAGGATCCTGCTTACTCTGTATCCTGGAGAGGAACTTCCAAAAGGTGCTTCATTCTCCCGCAGATCTGAGGTACCCCCTCCAAATACTCTCAGTATCGACTGACAGCACAGACACAATCTGAGAGTCACCTTCATGGGACGGGTCTCTGCTGGGGGTGTTGATGTCAGGAGACAAACAAAACTGCTTTACTATCAATGTTTAAAAAAGCAAAAAAGAGCAGCAGGGAGGGGGACTGGTCAGAGAGAGTCGGAGGGATTCACTGAGGCAAGTCACCGCCAGACAGGGCAATACCACCCAGGCCTTTTAATGGGCAACATCTAAGGGGTAATGCCCCTTTGGAGAGAATGATGTGTGACAACATCACACTTCATCATGCAGTGAAGCTGAGACTATATTTGTTTACTTATTTATTTATGCTATTAATCAATGTAATATCGTTTTGATTCTGATGTGTTCGTTTATGTTTAATTCAGAAAGCGGGCTGTTTGCTGTTAATCATAATCTTTACTACCGGTCACTACCAATTTAGGAGAATGTTTTTAGACTCCAGTGTCATCTTGGGATGTGACCTTGCAGGAAAGGTCATTAGTCATTAGCTACTACTAATAATTAGTGTCCAGGTAGAGCGATTAGCTGGTCAAGTACAATGGCTTCAGAGTGGCTTCAGAGAAAGCATTACTTTATGTAAAGTGAAAGGGCTAGAAGGTAGTTTTCCGGCTTACAAGAAAGCTGATTGAAAGGCTGTGTAATTAAATTCGTTGTGTACAGTGCCCATCATGCAGAACATAATAGGACTTGCCCAGAAAATGAATCTGATAACCTGGCGCCCAGTGCCATGCTAATTCTCATTCTTGTGTGGCCCAGCCACTAAATTATAGTTATGCAGGATTAATTAGTACCATTCTCTGTAAAGCTAATATTCAATGTAAATGAGAGGGATTAGCAGGGAGTTATGTGGTGACTTACGAAAAAGGAAACACATTTTTAAACAGGGATCTTAGGACACAGAAATTAAAAACCAAGGGATTTACTTTCAAATATCAATGGCCCACTGCATCAGGTATGGGTTTGCTTTGCCTTGGCACCGAAATATGTTTGCAGAGATAAAGTTGTGCTCTGTTAGGTGCAGCTGAACATCCTTAGGTATTTCAGGAGTCATCAGCTTCTACGTTATAAAATCCAGAAGGGACCTGAAGTGAACTTCTAGGGGATTACTTGTATAATGTGGATAATCCAACATGCTTGAACTACATTCTGTTTAACCTTTTTTTTTAAAGAATATTTTTAGGAAACAAAACAAAATCAAACAAAATCTATAAGCATTTGATGGTAATCTAAAATTGCCCAATGATACTGTGAAAGCTCTTATTGTATTAGTCTAATGATTAATATCTTCTCTATTAAAAAAAGTGTATATCTTATCACACTGATTGTTTGTTCAACTTTGGATTCTAATCCCTGGGTTTACTGTAGCTTTATCGGCTTGAGATTCAATAGTAAACATGTCCTCCCCACTGAAATCCGTATGAAATGGGACGAAGCTACTCCATCTCTTTTATAAACTAATAGATTGAATTCTTTAAATATTTGTTTTTTGGGCATTTTTGTCAGTACTTCACTCATTCCTCTCTTCAGAACACTGTCCTTTCTGAATTGCAGACATCAGACCTGGACATAATATTCCTGCAGTGATTGCAGCATTACCAAATGCCAAGGAAATGGAGCATCTTAATCTCAGAATTCTCTTGTTTATACTGTAATACAGATTTTTCACTGGCGTCTTTTGTTGGCAGCATCATGTTCACTTGATTCAAGAACGCTTATCCTTGTTTCAAATTCACTACAGCAGAACTCTTCCCCATTTATGTAGGCTGTAGTTATGTCTAGCATCCTTCAGTCCACTTCTGCCTCTGCTAGGATATATTAGTTACATATAGATCGATTTCCTTTGGAGGTTAAGGTGCAAGGACCTCTGGAGCAGGAACGAGACTCCTCTGTGGTGCGTACATCAGACACATCAGGTGACTCTGCAACTTTGGGAATGCCTAGTGGCCCAAGAAGTTACTCTAAATACATTTAAGTGAACAGAAGAGGGATATACTATTTGTTAGCTTTCTCTTCAGAAAGGTGAAGGAATGTTCCACAGATGTCTGAATATTTATGTTCTTACTTATATTGTTCCTTAAGAATCTGTAAATGGATGCCATCTGAGATAGACCAACATTTAATCTGATCCAGTACAGCAATCCTTATCTCCTTTAGGTGGGAGGAAAAGAAATAAGAGGAAAGCTAATAGGAGGATATGTATGGTAAATTACAACCCTGTCCCAGCCTTAAGCAGAACAAAAAAACTACAACCGAGAAAGGTGTTGAGAAGTCACAGAAACACACAGAGATGTCTTCAAGTGACAATGCTCACCCTCCTGTATTTTGCCGAAGGCTGGGCTTTGATTGCAGCCCTGCCGCCTCCAGCTGGCAGAAGCCGGCCCATGGATGCAGATGTAGCTGTGCGTAACACTTGCCACCCTGGAGATTACACCAGGGCTAGAAACAAAGACCTATAAGGCTGGAAACTTGAGTCTGCCCTAAGACTAAAGGCGGCACCTGTCAGAGACAGACGCTTTCTGTGGCAGTGGCAGAGGGAAGAGCACGGCAGCTCCCGCAGACCAAGGCCTTGCACAGTGCAACCTTATTTATGTTCCCTGGTCCCAGTAGGCTACACAGTTTGGAAGACATAATTCTTCACTTTGTGAAGAAGGATGGTAGAGGGATCAGAAACAAGACAGAGCCAATAACTTAGTTGACACTGTGATCAGCTTACATTTATCTCCCTCCGTATCCTGCTCCAGCTCTTTTCTGAACTGGTTCAGAGCACGCAGTCAGAATCTCCAGATATCTCTCTTTGTCCATGCCAAGGTATATTTAGCAATTACATTGCACAGGGTTAGTATATTTTTCTAATGAGAAGAGGTGCTATGAAAGCTTTTATGTTGTTTTCTTTTTTATTTGGTTAATGCACTTAGTGTGTGTGAGAGCGCGCCTGTGTAATGTTTTGTTAATGTGACATTTATTTTCCCTTCCTTCCAGCCCCTCCACAAGCATGTCTGCAAATCAATCTGGTTTTGTGTTTAATGCAAGTTATCAATCATCTTTTCATGAGCAAATGGTTTCATATTAAGGGGAAGGAAACATTCTAATGTATTCATTCTATTATTGTTCCTTGGAAAAGATCCAGATTTGCAATAAACCAGTGATTGGAAATGTACAAAGTATTTTAATATCCTAATTATTTTGATTTAACTTCCTCTAATAGTTTAAGTTGATACTGAATTTATTTAGAAGTCATTACAAAGGGATTCCCCCCGCCCCCCTGCCAAGTGCTTCAGAAACACATACTGAACTGAAGCTGAAGACAAAACACAGGGTTTGTGTTCCAAGCTGCCAATGGTACTCGAAGGGGAAGCTTTTGTATGAGAAAGTCAGGTGGAGGGAAATGAAGGGGAAAAAAAAAAGCAAACAATGCTGCTACATATACATTCAATTATTATTTAAAAATTCATCTGATTTTAAAAAAACATTCATACAATGGCAATTTTTCTGTCTTCAGGAGATGATAATCAGACACCCACTGACTTCCTACATTGCTGGCACTGACACAGATTTGACTATATGAAAAGACCTACTCAAAAATTGCATCTCTCTCTGCCTACTTTTTTTTTTTTTCCCATGCTATCTGCATTTTTACCTTACTGTTGCAGTCATGTTTGGCACTTTTCACATAAATTTCATCCAGAGGCTTCACAGGAATGCTTTGCTCGTGTCCAGGATTTCTCAGCAACCTTTCACTGCCTGAATGGACTGAGAAGACTTTAAAGTGATAATGCTTGGTCCTCCAACAGATACCGCAGAAACCTTAGAAGCCATCCCTAGAAGGTTCACTGCTGCAATAAATGTCCATGGGACACTTCTGCATATGTACCGAGAGCTTTGTAAGGACTTCGTACAAGCATGAAAACGTTATTGCCAGGCTCTTCCTGAGACGAGGCCAGCAACGTAGATAGAAAGTGCGTCAGTCCTAGCGTCCTAAGTCTTTTCTAGATCTTCCATGGCTCTAGAGGTATCAGTAAAAGCTACAGACAGGATCAGTGACCCACTGTGCTCCTCATGCTACCGATACAGTCAAAAGCCATCCCTGGCTTGACGAGCTGATGCCTCCAGGCCTGGATCCCCAGAGAGACTTTGGACTACAGCAAGTAAATCTGCCACTTCTACATTTAAGGGACTTATTCCCGTAGTTGACTGACCTGTTCCATCAATTCCTTTTCAATCTCCCTCCAACAAGAAGTTACCACAATTTTACATCCTTTTGACCCTAACAGAATCAATGGCATCACATTAGCATAAAATCAAAGCAGTGCAAGTCTGGAAAAAAAAAGTGAATAGGATCTATATAATAAGAATTTATGCCCCATGATAATTTTGAAAATAACTGTACCTTGACAATAGCTATTGCCTGTAAACGAGCATCCACGGATACTACATTACTAATGAAGAAAATTCATGATGACACAAGAGTTTCTCAAAAGATTTGGCAGAGCCTTGTTCATTAAATTAATTTTGAAGTGCTAATTTGGCACCATTTTTTTAATGCACATTAATTCATGATATAAATTTTGACATATTCAGATTTTTAAAAAAAGTTTAAATGGCGTTGGAATTTGAGAAATGTACTTTATATAAATATACTATAATTAGAATCACCATACTTTATTGCTTTATTTCGTTGCAAGTGAAGAGATGAGCGTTTCGTGTCATGCTATGTCATTTTATAAGAGCATGTGAATGAAGTCCTTGAAACTATTTAACTGTATCGTCTCGCCACCTAGCTTTAGGGCAAAAATCCGTACTGTTTGCATCAGCTGACCTCAACAGTGAATGGCGTGAGTGGAAGAAATAGTCATTTCGGAAAAATAGTCAGGAATGTTTTCTATGCTGAAAGTACAGCAACTTAGAGTTGGCCAACAATAATCATGAGGCACTACTCAAGACTTTTAGAAAGAAATTTACTATTGTTGTATCCGTTCTTTTGAATAACATCTGATTTTAAAGTGATTGCTCTGAAGATGTGGAATTTGGGCTCTGGCCTAGGAAGACGGAAAATCTTGATCCTGAATTTTATGACCTGGAGTACTCTGGAGATGGGGTATGTGCTGCCCTCTTCTTTTTGAAACAGAACCACTCTGCACCCTGAAAAGAAAAATTTGTGGTGGGGGCAAATAAGAGGAAACCTGACTATGAAGGCCAGTGCATAATGCACGCAGCTAAGACATGGGGAATTTGGATATTTTCATCCCTATCTAACAAAATAATAAAGGAGGGGAACTGGAAGGCAAATCCTCCACATCCTTCATGCATGAACTAATCATCGAGGCAAAGAGTAGACTGTACTCAGAGGAACTTGGTTTATGTTTCTACCAGCATTTGCAAAACTTTCTTAGACAGCTCTTCCTGGATCAGCATCTTGCTCCAGGACTTTGGCAGCATTTAGGCAGCACTAGGCCATGCTGCTTCGGTCCAGATCATGCTGGCAAGATCTATGGGCCAAATCAATGTGCTCCTGTATATATGCAGTGCTCAGACACAAACACATACAAAGGACTCTTCTTTTTTAGGTTGTCCAGGGGAGCAGCCGGTAAGCTCTGAGGTGCTTGGGCAATAATTAGCAATCACCCATCTGGACCATGGACTGGGGTTAAAACACACCTAAAGCCATTTTAGATGGAATATCTGCATTCTGGATTTTGTCATGACTATTCCTTTGTCTCTGATGCAGTGAAGGGAGCAAAGTATAATTTGTTGGTGCTGTGAAAGACAGTGATGGTAGACTAGGCTGATCACAATGCAAAGGCATTTAGTCTAGCAGTGATAACTTAGGGCGTTTTGTATATTTATCTAGCTATCTACCTGTCAGATAAGCAAGTCTATGGTTATCCGTGTTTGTTTGAACTACTGAGCTGTGATCTAAGTTTTCTATTGATGCAATCATCTTTTCCTGGGTCACCGAGTATTTTCTGAATCCCTCAAGATGTTTAAACTCAGTTTCCTAATGCAAAATTTTCCTCCTTTGAAATAATGAGGGAGTTGGAGTGTGTCTTTGTCCCTCTGTTCAGTCCTTTATAAGATGTGACTAATAATTGCAGTATTTCCCTTTGACTGTTGTAGCAATGCCTCATCCACTCCACATTCTCTTTGAAGTAATCCACCCTCACAAATGAGGTTGTTTCAGGCTTTCTTTTTTAAAACTACTGCCTATTTAAAAAAGTTGATAGATTTTACAGGTGTCACATTTTCGTCGATAAAAAAGATGGAAGCCACTGGAAAGTGTCTAGCCCCCGCAAGATGTGGTCCTGAAGAAAGAGATGCCTTTGAGTATGCATAAGTGAGTCAAAACAAGTGTTTCAGTGTACGGGAGGGTTTCTATTTAGATGAACATTTGTAGCTAAACATGAGCCTTTTGGCTCTCTCTTTAGCACACCACTTCTGTACTGAAACAGTTTCCCTCCTCAGAGGAGCAAGGTTGAAGCTACTCACCAGAGCATCATTTAGAGCATCCCGCCTTCAAAGCAAATGTAAGGTTCTCCAGATGGTAGCAGGTATCTTTCTTTGTCTGTGAAAGTGGGATGTGGATTTATGGTCCTAGAACCATGGAAGATCACAGGAAATGTGTTTCACCAGTTAGTAGTGGAGCTGTATAGTATGTACACCCATAAGAGATTTCCAACTGGAGTTGTTTTTAAACTCATTTATACAGCAAACAATTATAATTTCTTTCCAAAGAGAGTCCTTGGATGCACGCCTAAAATAAATTTCCAAATCCCTTCATCAGACTATTCCTCCCTCTGTTCTTTGTCTCTGCCCCTCCTTTTCTTTAATAATAATGGAAACAATTTGCATCATAAGCTCAACACAATTTTCTTGTGTTAGGAAGAAAATAATGTTGCAAACTAAATAAAGTAAATGAATAGTGCATGAACTGCTGCCATCTCTTGGTTATATTCATCACTCCAAGTATTTTGGGCGTATTCATCTAAATCAAGAATATTAGGGCATTTCATAGTGTTATTTTCCCTTTCATCTCACATCCAGCCTTGCAAACACAAAGCAAGACACCATGTAATTTTTTTTTTTCTGCTGCTGCTGCTGAAATTGTCAGTTGCAACTATGAAGGTAATGTTTAAAGATCTTTATTAATATTCTTGGTGTGCGTAAGCTAGGTCCTTTGTCTTACTTTTCTGGATTTTAGTTTTTGTTTTATTTTAATCTCTACCTTTGTTAAGATTCCAAGCATTCAGTTGTAATTTTCATACTACAACAGAGTTAACTTTATTACATTGGCATTCTGATAATGAGAAGCATGAGGACAAATGAAGGGAAGGGCGGTGGTAGTGAGGAATCATATCTGCCTAAGTGAAACAAAATGAACTTCCAATATAATTTTTTTTCCATGTTTAAAGAATAACACACTAATTTTATACCTTATCCAAATGTGTGCTCTGATTAGAAGCTCGTTGAAGGCAAAACTCCAGTGCACTTCAAGAGCATTTGGATAATTTCTGGTGAAAATCGCCAGATTTCTATTGAAGTTGTCAGTGGAATGACATTGGTTTTTCCCAGCCAATACCGTTCGCCACAATTGCTGCATGTTTAATCAGTTCCTGCTGATTTCAGTAGGACATCAATTGACCTTTTCTAGGTCAATTGCAATGTGTGGACAGCTAAAATATCCTGTCTGAGCAGTCATTAGATGCCCTCTAAATGATGATACGGATGATGAATGGGAACAAAATCCTGGCAATCTCCCAGTGACAGCCACAGAGGCAGGATTTTTGCCTGTTCCTCGCTTTTTTCCCAGCCCTCTGTCCCATTCCTGTTGGTGTCACACTCGCTTGTTAACACGTTGCTGTATCCACACCTCACCAGACCCTATGGCTGCACCACAGACCCTCACTTCAGGCAGCAACAGAGAAGGATCAGCAATTTGTACTGAAAATACAAATGCAGAAGGTCTGAGAGCAACCTAATTAAAGCATTCCTGAGTTAAGCCAAGGGTTACATTAACACCCAAGCTAAAATTAGCAGATCCTCTCACGTCGTGGAGTGAGGAGGCTTATCCAGTCTGTCTGTTGGAGCAGAAGCAATTGGGAACCACCACAAATGTGACAAGCAGTTGCTTGACATGCCCTACTGAAAAGACCTTGTTGAACTGAGGCCTTACAAAAAAGTTTCTTTATCTGGAAGACCAGAAATTGCTTGGTCTTCCCTCAGTTGGTAAGATACATCCAGTCACGGCTGAAGATCTCTTTCCTATGGGATGTACGTGACTCTGCACTTCTGGGCCCAATGATTCTTTTGTCTTTCCTTTTGTTTTCATGACTAAATGGTATAATTATATACAAACTCAGCTAAAACCCCCAGCATTAAGTTTGAAAGGCCTTCTAGAAAGGAACAGCATCTTCCTGCGTAGCAGGTTTTGCTTCACTGGTTTTTATTCATGAGCTCGTTACATGACAACTTACCGCAGCCTGATTTTCTTACTCACTGAAGTGATTAAAGCAATATCACCTCGGAGACTTCTTGTTTGCTGGCACGTACCAGCGCAACCCTCTCAGCTTCCTCCAAAGCAAGGGCAGAGGCCTGGTGCGCTGGAAATTTGGCAGGGTGAGGTCTGATCTCATTTCATAATGGAGCCACTCTGTTTTCTCTCTCTCTTCAGCTTGCTAAAATTTCTTCCCGATGACTTGATTAAAGGATTAAAAAAGAAAAAAAAAAAAAAAAAAACCAAAAATGAAATCATTATTTAAAAACANAATCCTGATGTAGAAAAGGACAATATATACCATGAAAAGTGCTATAAAGCAATGCTTCACCCTCAGAGCGGTTAAGAGATAGGTAAATAAAGTGCTTTGAGCTACGCTGTTCTAATGAGCAGATACTGGCCAGAGTAAATATGATATATAGGCATAAAAATGGGTTGAAAAGCCACCGTAGAAGTACAAGTAGGACCACCGGTGCTCAGATCCTGTTACTTAAGCAGTGCTTTTATCATACTGCTTAGTGCACCATCACCTCCCAGAAGGAAGGATTTCTATGTCTAATTTGTGGAACGATTTCTGGGTAGGCAGTCTGCCTAAGGATGCAGAATTTGTAGTGATTATTGCAGCCTTTTCCCTCCCAATGCCCTGCTCACAAGAGATTACATGACATTTGCTCCAAGAGCAGGCAAACGGCCTTCATAAGCAAAAAATCATTTTTTCCAGACAATATCTTTACTTTTTATTTTTATTTTTTACAAATCCAGGACATTTTAAGAAAACCCAACCTTAGCTAGAAGCATGTGAATTCATACTGACAGATTCCTTCTGGATGTGAATACCGACAGTTTAGCTTCCAAGTTGCTCTTCCAGTGATTTTTTTTTTTTTTCCCCTACCCTGTCATTAGACTAAATGGAAAAAAATACGATGCCATTACCATTTGTGTTCAAACTCAGACAAGTCCTGGTGGCTTCCAGACCTGCGCCAGGGACTCATCTTTCCTCCGTAGCTGCAGCAGTAGAGAAAGGGGTAGCGCTGTGCTCTTGTTCATTATCAGGTTACTGAATGAGGTTTCTGTCATGAGAAAGCTCCACAGAACCCTGTAGAATACTTTTTATTTTCTCACATAATTCACTTTCTTCTGAAAGTGAATCTTTATACCAAAAAGACACGAGTGCTTTAATTAAGAATAGATGTCTTTCTAAAGGAAATTTCCCGGCTCAGCCAGACATCACCAAGCTCAAAGCAGGAACTGGACTGAAATTTTCCGGTTTGTGGTTTATCAGTGCTCAAGACTCTTGGTCACTCCATCTTCACCCTCTCTTTGCTGGCTGGCAGCAGAAGCAGGCTGGGAAAGGGGCTGCCAGCAAGAGCTGGTGCCTCATGTCCTGACTGCCTTGGTGGGTAAGTCTGAATTCAGGAGGACCCTGCGTTGCCTACTATGTCCACCTGCCGTAGGAGCATTTTTACAAAAAGGCCTTTCTTGAAACAACCCTGGACCATCCTTTCTGGATGATGTCTTGTTGTATAACCACAACAGGACATGGAAGGGTTGGGGGAAACAGGGCAGCCTTACATGGGAAAATTGAAACTGTGGGAACTTAATTGCATTTCCTTTTGGCTCCCACATTGAAGCAGACGTGACCCCAGAGCGTCCCACAGCAGATCGCTGTGTCTGCAGGGCTGCACGGACTCATCCACGGCGGTTTCCCAACCCTACTGCCTGCAGCACTGAGTTCCAGCAGATTCCTCCTATGGTTCATTATTTTGGAAAAGATCTCAGGCTGAGAGCTAAACTGTCTTTGCTGCACTTCAAAATAGCAGAGAACGGTCCGGACAGACTCATGTGCGCTCTGCTGGGCCCTTTGTAGCAAACACTGCTAGGAACGTCTCAGCAACAGCGACAGATGGATTTTTCACTGTTGTTCTGGTCTGGTGAATAAAAAAGCTCAGTGAGGAGAAATAGAGATGTTCCACGCCAGTGAAACCAACATATTCAAAACTAAACTGAAAAAAAAAAAAAAATTGAAGAAAACACCTGTCAGAATTTCCCTCGAATGAGTGTACAATGTAGTTTCTCCTCTCCTTAAAACCTAATTCTTTGAAAAATTTACTATTCATTGAAAGAGATAACACCAGCTTGGTCTCCCGGCAGTGATGGAGCATTTGCGAAAAGCAAAGATCGAAATGTTGCTAATTATGAGCTGGGTACAGTGACGCAATGATGTGAACGGGGCTTAGTGCTTACAGTCTATGGGCAAATGAAGGATGCTGGTTTCCAAGGTGGCCAAGTGCTGAATTCACTTTTAGAAAAATAAATTAAAATCCCATTTAAAAGAATATTTTATTTACCTTTTTTTTTTCTTTTCATTTCTGGGAAGAAAACATTTCCCTAGATGATAGTATAATATTCAAATGCAATTCCCTGAGAAGACTGAATAATTTCAAATCCTGACTAAGATACGTAATTTGAAATTAGTTAAGTGGTTATTTGGCTGAAAAGGATTTTAAAAACAAGATCGACTTATGAGTCTTCAGGCTAAGGAAATATTCTCGTGAATTTAATTAAGAATGGGATTCTTTACTAACTTAAATCCGGTAGTAACCTGCAGGTTTGTCTTTTGGTAATTAATATGTCTGCTGAATAATATGATAATCCTGACCACGTTGGCAATAACTGAGAACTCTAATCAAACAAACAAAAGAATTGACAATAATCACCCTTAGTGTTCACTGAGTTTTTTCTTGGAGGAACCTTCTGGCTGCATTTAGACATATTATTGATAGTGATGGTATTACTTATCTCAAAAGGATTGAACAAGATTCAGAAGGGGAGATAGTCTGTCGGCTTTATCAGTAAAATCTTCTGATAAAGGGAACTGGGCTTTTATTTTTCCCTTTGTCGTAAGTGTCTTCTAAAAGAGTTTAATATGCCGTCTCAGGGAAAAATGAAAAAAAAAGGGAACAGTTTTACTAAAAAAAAAAAAAAAAGAAAAGATACAGTTTCTGATTTCTTAGTAAAACTATAATATTCTTAAGAAAAGAATGTGACAGATTATTTGGGAGTTTGTTTAGTTTTCTCCAATGTCACTAAATTTTTGAAAAAAATAAGATATCTGGTGTTAAAAACACAGCAATGGGGTATTTCCAATGTATGTGTAGAGGGTTTTGCATTACACTCCTCAGTGTTGCTGCCTGAGCAATTAATTGGCAACGAGTGAGGGCCAGCTTGGAAAGACAGTGGAGGGATCTCCTCGGTAGGAGCCTTTTCGGTAGGAGCCTTTGGGAACAGGTTTGTGGAGGCGAATTTACAGCAGTGTGAGAAATTAGTGACACAATTTATTAGCTTATGGGGTTTCTGGTAGGTGACCAAGGGGTGTTGAACTCTGGGCAGCACTTCTAACAGGGAGTGCACCTCTGAGCCTTCCCGGCCAAAGGAGCTTTCCTGAGAACCATTTCAGCTGAACTTCCTCAGCTGGACCTGGTGCTGTTATCCGTACGATTCACTGCCTTCAGCACCTTCCTTAGCTGAGGGTTTGCTTCACTGCAATGGTTATCTAAAATAGCATCGGTCCTTCCAAAAGCTACCTATCGATGCAGCAGGGAAGAGCTGCCTACGCTGAGGCTGGAGGAATGCCGAAAAGCTTCAAACAATAATACAACTCTGTTACAAAACTATACCCTTGCCACAGCTCTCCATTCCCTCCTTTTTGCCTGTCTCCCTGCTGAGAATTGCTCAGCTACGACGTCTGTGACAAAGGAGGCTGGAGAAGACAGCATAGGGGTATAGGATGGGAAGGGTCCACATGAACCACCACATCAAGTTCCCTGCCACGTCAGGCCATCGTGTCAGAGCAAGACCTGGCAAGACAATGAGGAAAGGGATTCCTGTGGATTACAGGAGGGATCGGTAGCTCCCAGGATGCTCTCTTTCTCTGTAGACCCCTTCCTTCCATCCCTCCTTCCTTCCTTCCTTCCTTTCTGCAGATGGCTGTATGCCAACATCATGCAGCACCTCAGTAGTGGAGTTTGTTCCTACGTTTTTTCCATCCTGGGTTCAATCAGTCAGGATCAGGTTGTAAATAAGGTAATAAGTCCATGCGAGTGGAAATGCTCACAAGGTAACTACTTTCATCCTTCAGATCTGTTGCCAAATTCTGTATGACAATGGGCTTTGATCACTGATGGTGTCTCAGAGCTGGACTTACAAAAAATCTTTTAAATTCATCCGTTCTTCAAGAAATAGAAAGCCTTTTTAGTTCTTTGAAAAAATATAACTAGAATTCACACAAAGGGTCCTCTGTGTGCTTCTAAAAGTCTCCTTTTAACTGTACACTTTACAGTCCATTGGAAAAGCACTCAAATATTCAAAGATGCCAAAATCAAAGGCTAGCTAGTGTCCCGTTAATCCAACCAGCAGGTGTCTGTAGATAGCTGGTGGAGATTCTCTGTAGATATGATGTAAATGGTCTTTCAGACATCATCTAGTATAAAGGGAAAAAGAAGAAAAACAGAGCTTTTTATTATTGTTATTTCCCCAGGTGCTCAAGTCCTATCTTCTCTACCATTTAATTTGTGCATGATTTTTCATAAATACTAGAGAAAAGATAGCACTATCTGAAAATGAGGGCCAACTCCAAAGCTAGAAATACTCATAATTCCTCCTTGTTATCTATTTGTTTCTCAAGAGTTGAGGCTTTCTTTTTCTGCAAGTTTTGGAAAAATGTATGTTAGTGTCTTACTATGCACAATGTGGAAATCAGAATTTCAAAAGGGAGTCAATACAATAATCTCTTTTTAGAATCTAGTTCAAACAAGTCAACAAAAGAGTGTTGGCTGCCTTCGGCATTATCACCTCAATTAAAAAGGATAATCAGGAGAAGTATTATATAGATGAAGGAAAAGTTCAAGTAAAACTAAGGATTGAAGGTAAATTCCCTCTCCCTGAAACCAGAACATTCTTAGAAATTAGAAAAAAAAGGTTGCAATAATTACAGGGAAAAGAATTATTGCTTTTAATTAATAAAAATGTTTACATTAACAGGAAACCGAAATAGATCGCTAGGTATGGATCATAATTTCATTATTTTTAAGAGCTGCTAAATGTAATCCTCCTATATCATAACATACACTGCGCGCTTGAGGAGTTTCAGCAACAAAGTGTTGCTGAGAATAAACTAGCGTTTATTTTCCCCTGAAGTTAACTCCAATAACCCTGATTGTGCCTTAGAACAAACGAGATCTTCTTATAACTGTGTCAAAGAGCTGAGGAACCTTAAAAACCACTGTAAGGGAAATAAGTGCTTCTGTTTTACAGATAAACACGGAGGCTGTGGGCTAAGTCTTTGGGTACCCTCACGAAGGGCACCCAAGAGCACAGCAGCAACAATGCGGTAAGTTTTCAGGTCAGCGTGACATGAAGACATGGGGAAAAAAAAAATCCAATAATGAAAAATGAGTCAGTGCGGATGAGCAGGTCAGGCTTTCCGATGGGGCACTGTCGGCAGCCGAACTACGGAGCTTTCCTTTGCAGCCACATCCAGGCTCAGACGGGCACGCCAGCTCTGACCCTGGTTCAGGCTTAGCTAAATGTGGTAGCAAGGGAGATTAATAACCCAGCTGCTGTGTTTTCTGGCTCCAAGTGGCGGAGGAAAGTCTCTGGCCTCAGGAGGGGCCTCTCTCTTGTCCATTAAGGAAATGTTTTCCAAAATGTAAATATCAGCTGGGAAACTAACGGCTTTCTGAGGCTTTGAAAATTTCCTTCCTGAACTGCAAATTATTTTGGGTACAAGTTGTCTTTCATCCTGTGACAGTTAGTAGTGCCGGGACCTCTAGTCACTAATGGAACATAAATAATTAACCAAATGATACTCCTGCAAGTTCATCTGTAGTGGAAAACATTTTTATCTACACGACCCAATGTGGCAGCAGGGGAAGAACTACTCCATGAACAGCCCACTCTGAAATTTTTGTTCAAGAAATCAGTGTCTCAGAGGTCAGTCTCTCCAGCCCTGTGGCTCTGAAGAAGGATTTTGGTTGTACATTTATTAGTGTTTCTTCTGGGTCTCTTGAGCAAGTGCTTTCCAGCTGCATAGGTGCAGCTGTTTAGGGAACTGCAGCTCAGACCAAACAGCTTCACCTTGCACATAAGGCCACCAAAGGAAGGGAAGAAACCCCATGTCTCTGCTACAGACAAGTTGAGCATGAAGGAGGGTTACACTGCTTTGAATCTCGCACTCCCTGTGTGGGACTAGGCAGGTTTGGCAAGTGGGAAAAATAATTATTTGTTGTGGAACACCTGTTGTAAATATTCAACACGATATACAGCATCCACTTCTCAAAGTGCTGAGCCTCATCCACTCACCTGAGGTGACATCAGGCAGGAATCACACAGAATGGTCAGTCCGTGTAATATCTGTATCTGCTACAGAGGTTAAGGAACGTTTCCAGCTTCAGCCAAAATGCCAAGAGCAGGACTCTGCATGGAGACTGCCTTAGCCCCAGGAGGGACCCTCAGTCTGGAGTTCACCGCACATACAGAGAGATGGAGACATGCTGCATCCCAGACCCTTCTAGTGTGGAGATCATAGACTTATAGAATACCAGGTTGGAAGGGACCTCAAAGGTCTTCTGGTCCAACCCTTTTCGGCAAAAGCACTATCTAGACAAGATGGCCCAGCACCTTGTCCAGCTGAATCTTAAACATGTCCAGTGATGGGGAATGCACCACTTGCTTGGGGAGATCATTCCAATGGCTGATTGTTCTCATTGTGAAAAACTTTCCTCTCGTGTCCAATCGGAATCTCCTCAGGAGTAACTTGTACCCATGAGATGGAGACATGCTACATCCCGGACCCTTCTGGCGTGGAGATAAGGGTTCAGCCCCTCAGTTCAGGCTTTCTCTGCAGTGACAGAAGGAGGATGTTCCCGTCATGCAGGCAGGGTTAATAATCAAAGGGTTTCTCCCTTAAAGCACTTTGTAACACTATATTTAAATGTGCTGCATGCATTATTCATCTTTTCGCAGCACGCAGCAAGAGCGGAGGCCGCTGTCAGTCCAATTAGCGTTTCAGAGCTCTACCCTCCAGCTGCCCCCGGGGGGCACAATAAGGAATGACACGGTCCATGGGACCAGTGGCACACGCTTTCGGTTTCCAGCTGGGGAGCAATTATTTGCCAAGGTGGCTGTAGTCCCAGAAACACCACTGTATCCAACTTTGTCTAGGGAAGGCTGGAGGAGGACTTTTTTACAAAAAAGGAAGGGTTTTTTCTTTCATCTATGTCGTACGGAAGGCAGGCAATTGTGACTCTCCTCTCAACAGCTTTGCTGCATTCCTTCTCTTGCACCTTTGCCTCTCAGGGCTTTTCCATACAAGATTGTAAAAACGACAAAACTTTGGGATTGTAGCTTATTTTCTCTGCAGCTTGGTGGATACAGCACCTCACACGTCAGACTAATGATTCTGGCTGGGATCCTTCTGTAAAATTAATGTGAATATGAAGCACAACATAAGAAAAATCCCGGCTACTATTAGTGATACTTGTGTCCACAATGGCTGGACGTGCTACAACCTCAGAGAAGTGGAGGAAATCCAACAGCTGTCTGGCTCCTGTTGTGCTTACACATGGCTGGGCCACTACAGCTTGGTGGGAGGCTATTATACAAACCCAAGCATGGCCCTACTCTCTAAGCACTTAGAGTCAAGGTTAGGCATTTGACTGGATGTATTTCAGTCATGCTACTCTCTCTGCTAACAAAAGCTCATAAAATTCCCAGAGAAAACAACATAAATTAGCACAAACTTCAAACGTCTCTAAATTACCCCAGCAGAAAGCAAGCCTTTGCACAGACAGAACAGCATGGAGCTACTGCCCTGGAAGGCTGGCTGGTCTGGTCTCCCATGCGTCTCTGTACCTCCTAGGACCCAAGCCATTAATCTATATAGAGTTGGACTGTTTAGATGTTGGTCTGTCCATCTCATTCAGAGCTCTTATACACAGTGCTGAGGTTTTTCATGCAGGGAAGGCTGGGTTGAGGTCCACTTGTCAAAATGACCCAAGATTACAATGTGAGACTCAATCTGCAACACAGAGGTGAGAAAACTTGTTCCTTTATTTTGTTCATTTTATCCAGCTACAATGTCACCTCTACTGCATACAGCATCTGGCACTGGGGTGGCTGTACTGCGATGCAAACAAGGAAAATATCTTGAAATTCACGTTGAGAAATACACAATACAGATTTCCTCTAGGTCCCGCTTTCAGCACAGGGAACAGAAATCTATAGACATATTCCCCAGTAGGAAAAATAAGGGGAAAAATATAGCTAAAGTTAAAAGTGCAGACAAAACATATCTCTTAGGCTGATGATAACTTGGTACATGATAGCACTTTGATCTTATCAATCAGAAAACAATTTGATTCCAGCCTTTTCTTCTGGGTATTATGGCCAGGATGATACCAACACCCTAATCTAAAAGGATCTGTTCTAGCTTAAGTTTTATTTATTCACATGCTTTATTATTCTGTTTCATGGAGAAATGCAAGGACAGCATCTCATTAACTGAAGGAAAATAAAGTTTTCTTTTTTAATTTCATGAACGTGGTAGCTCTACAATCAGGGGTTTAAAATGTTTTAAATCATGTTTAAAACACTGAATGTACCTAGAGATATAATGTGGCAAGGAAACTTTCCATGCATTCAATGAGAGATGACAGCACACAGATAAAATACTAATCCCTTGTTATCAGCTCTAGGTACCAGACTAAATGCAATTGTCAGAAATTCTCAGCAGAAGTTGACAGGACCACGACAGGGTTCATTTTGGGCCACTGAAATTTCCCGCTTCGTTTGCATAAGCATTTCAGCAAGTGCTTTAAGACTCTTGCTTTCCAGCAAAAGTTTAAACAATTAAACGCAGCCACATATTAACAGCGAGCAATTGTTTGAGGCCCAGACCCTGAAAAATATTTAAACACTAACACCTACTGATTTCCAGGAAAGGCAATCCAGCATCTTAGCCCAAATGTCCTGCTAGGTGGAACAACATAAATCTTTCTGAAACCAATATATCTGTCCCATCTGTACTCCTGTTTTACGGCAGTTAAGATGACGGTAGAGAATTAGCATCAAATTAGGAAAATACTTTATTTGAGTTTTTAACCATATTTAAACTCCCCAGTCCTTCTGACAGAGAATAATGAACTTGTTTTATTCTCTCAAGATATGATAATATCCTCAGAGAAAATTCATATTGGATTTTATACGTATTTGGTATAGTCTTTGTTTATTGCCTCAGTGTTCAGCCATTAGCAGTGAATCGCTGTGTTGTTATACAAACCAGAAAACAACAACTACAAATAACAATCAGTCTCTGCCTCAGGACATACAACAAGCTGAAGAGAATGATCTGAAAATGCTTCAGAGATGCTTGCCAAAACCAGACTTACTGCTTGTGGCCGGAACAGATGCCTGTTAATTCAGGTGGGCACTTAAACTATAACTGCACACACATCTCTGAGTCACCTGCACCATGGCCACGGCTGCGCCAGCCGTTCGTCCAGCCTGAATGAAAAGTGAAGAAAGGCTGCAGTGGCCAATTTAACATTTTAGGCTAGTAATTGTAATTATACTATGATTTGGCCAGGATGTGAAAACTACACACTCTCCAACAAGCAAACTCATCATTCCTGGACTTGACACGCCATACCATGGCCTCGGTTGTTGACGATGCCTGAACCTCAGATCCTCGACTGTTTATGTGCATATATAAATTCTTATGTCAAGGGCACAAAAAAGGCTAGAGAACTGAACCAGGAGCCAGATATAAGAGGTAGAACGATCTGGCGGTTGCATCCTGACTCGAAAAGCAGAGATGCTCTATTTTCTTTCTTTTTCTCAGCAACATGCATCCACTGTCATCTGGCAAGCTGACAGAAACTTTCTATGCTTCATTTTCTTCACGTGTAAAACCTGATTAATCAGTAATGTGAATATTTTAAACTTTCCTTTACCAGCGTTGGCAAAAGGGTAGTCAAAAAAGGTATTTTAAAAGAACCTTTAACAGACAGCGTGTATAGGGAAGGATAACCATGGGCAGGGAATGGGAGCTGGAGTTCCAGGGAGATGCTCAGAGCTCTACCATTGCCTGTTTGGAAACCAGAAAAAGAACATTGCACTTCTGCATCCCTCAGCTTCCCCATCCTTAAAAGGAAGATAACGGTACCAAGCTTCACTTTATAAAGCACTTTGACTGAGGTCTGAGAAAGTTACCTTCATATTGGCACCTTGCTTCTAGGAACTATATTTTCAGAGCATGCAATCACCACCCTCTCCCCCTTCTGCTGAACGCCCCTTTCTTTTTGAAGTTATCAGCTTCCTACTATTTTAATGTTGTTAGTCACCCGTCAGGGACCAGGAGCTAAAATGAGCAACAAAACCACAGGCCTTCATTTAGAGACATAATCTGTTTAATAAATATGACTGTAAAAGCAATAAACAATAGCAATTATACATTACGCTACATTGTATTTAACGAAAGGGAAACAGAAGATGAAAAAGTACATCAAAAAAAGTAATTTAAAATTAGAAATAGTTCCAACACTATAAGAAAACTTTTTGATTGGCTTACTATAAAAATAAGTTGGCTAATGTTGGACTTCAGTGGGGAGTATTATACAGTTGCTGCCAAAACTTTCCCATCTTTCTTAAAGCTGTAGTTGCAAAGACAATAGCAAAGCCATACAAACTGCTATGTTTCTACCTGTCTTCAGAGAAACTGCAGAAAGAGGCAGAGGACTCCAGACTGTGATTATCCTTTAACTGCTACGAGTCTCATGTTCTGGCACTTGGTATCGCTTTTTTTCTTTGCCAGCAAGTAGGTCGGTTTGGGCTCGTGCCCAATTTGTGACAGAGCAATTCAAACCCACCACCACCAACCCGGCCCCGGGGACTCTGGGCAATGCCAACAGCGCTGCCTTCTCCTGTTTGTCGCTCAGGTTGCCATGCGCCATGTCTATCAAACAAAACCCAGTCATGTCAGGAATCAGGGTGCCTCCTAAGTGCGCTACGCTGATTCTGAACCGGCCTCTATTTGCCTTCACCTAATGCAGTTAAGTATTGGTTATTCTCTTTCTCTCTTTGCATTTCAAATCAAAATCCTGGTGCTAAGTTTACCTGTGTTGGGTTGGAAATCAACAGCTGTGATGATGACAGGTTAAGCTTCAGCCAGATATCCAGTGTCTTGGGAGGACTTGTTCGAGGTATGCTGAGCCAGGTTTCCTGCTGATCCCTTGCACAGTCTAAGTGAACATGTCCTGCAGCCTCACTTACAGCTGCAGCGTAAGAGACAAGCTTAGGTAAGAGATCAAATCTTGTAAAAGAGTGGTCCTGTGGTGCTGGGGCTCAAAATGCATGGCAACAATCTCAGGCCAAATCTTCCTTTATTCTCCCTTCTCTGCCCAGAGTGGCAGGAGTTTGCAGATCTGCAACCAAGGGGGGGTTGCCAAGAAGGCCGTGAGAAATGGCACAGACCTTTCCCTGCTCCCTATTCTATGGACAAGGTGTCTTTCAAAAATTTGACAGGCCTTGGGATTACTCCCAAAAGTCTGGGATTTCCCCAGACAAATCCAAACATCAGCACTAAATGCAGCTGAGGGTGTCACTAGGGCTTTCTCTTAGCCAAAACTGAAGGTGTAAGGCTGGTACAAAGTACAATGTAAGTTCATGCTGGCAATAACCTCCTACAAGTGCAGTATGGACAGACCTCCCTGCCTGTAATGCATGCTAGTTCTGTTCCATTCGAGGTTAGGAGGCAAAATGTCATCAGTGCTTTCAGTGGGATGCCTTGGTGTGAGTAGGCTAAAAAAGCTGTTTAAGAAAGAGCCTGGCCTTGCGGTTGGGATCGCCCACGCTCGCACTCGGCCTCCTCACAGCCGTGGGGCACAGGCAGCAGCTGCAGCTAGAGGAACGAAGGGCAGAGTCCAAACAAAGACAGAAACCAGACTGATCAAGAATATTTTCAGTGCCTTTAAACTCCAGTGTGATTTTTTTTGTGTCCTATGAAAGTCTGCTGGGGCGGCTAGCCCTCCCGCAGCCCAAAGTGCTAAAAGAGCAGTTAAATCTAAAGCCAAGAACCCTAAATGCCCCCTCCCACCGCCCCCAGCCCGTCTCCCCCCGCATCCCAGCCCACCCCTCTCCCTAAAGAAGAGACCCCCATGCATATTCTTGGCCTATATCATTATGAATTTTCTACAAATTAGAGACAGATCAGAAAAAAGAGAGAGTGGAGGGGTGAGGGGAAGGGCCGCAGGAGTGAATAGTGGTACCAGTTCTGCTCCCCCCACCCCCCACTAAAATTGAACACCTGTACAACGCAGTTCCACTATGGTCTCAGTATAATGTCCACATGCACAGGCTTAAAGCTAAAAACCCTTTGTCATCTGAAGAATTAAAAAGTCCAAATGCAGTGAGTTGTCCTCTTTTTTTAGATATAGATATTTATCGGTGTCCTCAATTCAACCATTTACATAGGAAGGGATTTCTTTTGTGCTCTGGGGCTCAGCAGCTGTGGAAATACTTCCTGTGTCAAAGAAAGAACAAAATAAGAAGAGTCAGTAAATAACAAGTGTTTAGCCAAGGAAGATGTTTGAAGGTATCACCTTGCTGGCCTTTGGGATTCAACTGTTCCAGACTGACACGTTCTTCCCAGAAATGTTTTCTTGTCATTCAAAACACTGAAGGTGGTGTCCTGTTCTTTTGCTAATGAAGATGATTCACCCATGTTGAACAGAAGAGGGAGAGGCCAGAGCAGAGGGGTGGAGGGAAGGAGGGGTTGAGGTCCTCAGAGGAAAAGCGTAACTCATTTGCAATGATAAGGTGTTGGAGATTTCATAAATAGCCTTAAGCTTTGCATTTGCAAAAGAGCCTAAACCACTCACATCCAGAAAACAGGAACTGTGTTTTTTTGCTGCCAGAGTTTGGAGAGAAAATTAAATGTTCCAGGGACATTCATTCAGATTCCTCCAAGGAAGGATCCCTGAATGTTAGTCAAAGGGGTTGAAAAAACCTGGCTTCTCAACAAGCATACAAAAGAGAAACACCCAATTACAGTCTTGCTTTGTTTTCCCAAAAGAAAGAAAACTCATTAAAAAAGAAATTGCTGATTTCCAGAAACAGATGAGGTGGTTATATAGGAGAGTGAAGAGCCTTTGCACTTTCTATTCTGTTCACATGTAGGTCCAGACCTTTTCATTTTGTCAATGAGCTCTGATTCAGTTTCCTCATTCATCTTACTGACAGGATGGAAAAACACTCTTAGGAAGTTTGTTGGACTGATTCCTTTTGATAGAGAATTGAGTCTATGTATCCCACACATTTACCTTTTGTGCTCACTAGTGCAGTTACAGGTGCAAACCAAGGAGTTATAAAAGGCCAATTTCTGGTTCAGTACAGTGTCGAGTAGCACAGCTGAGAAACACACAAAATGCTGGCTATTGTAGAAAGCCAGAAATGCTGTAGTTGCACCAAATGAAAACCTATTCCCCAAATTGGCTTTTCACTGCTCTTATCCCAGAGGCATCAAGGGATTAGTTTCCCACACCAGTAAGAGCAGTTTTGAAGCTGCATTGAATAGAGCCAGCAGGTGACTGCCTCTTGCCACTTCAGTCTGAGTGACCTGTGAAAATATGTGTTTCCTACCTCTGGAGCAGTGTGAACCACAGACATTACATACTTTTAGAAAAGGGAAGCCCAAAGCACATCTAGCTCTACCAGGAGAGTTCCTGGCCTGAAATTGGGTGTTTCTCCCTTAGCATCTTACATCAATTTTGTCTTGGAGGTTTCTGGGGGAAAAAGAAAGAAAAACAAACGAAAAAAAGAATTGTTAAAGTTTAGGACCCACCGCTCCGGGTCTTGGCTTGAAACCTCTTGGTGATCCACAAGCCTTTTGGAAGTCCTCTGTCCAGACTACCTTGGTTGCATTTCCTTTCCTTGGGTTCTGGACTGTGGCCTGGGGTTGCTCTGTATGGGGAACACCACATGGGAAGGTTGGTCCCCTCACTCCATCCTGTGTTCTGCTAAGCAGGGATGTCCAGGTCTGCTGATGAATAGCTGCTTAAAAGCTTTTAATAGCTACCAGATCTCCCTTGGTGAACAGGTGAGGAGAGATCAGTATTGATTGCAGTGGGACTTCCAGTTTAGACATCAGTTTCATCAAGAGACTTTCTTCTTTTTTCCTCCCAGGTTGTTTCACAGGCCATAATCTTAGCACATCACATTCCCTCCTTTAATTACCCTTCCCCTTGCTCCCACTCTGCAGTAGCTATGACACCAAGCCTGCTTTAGCAAACACACATTTGGGGACAACCTCAGGGAGGATCTGAAGTTTGGTTAAGTGGATGCAATTGTTCGAATAAGGGATCTCAGTTACGACTATGCCTCACTCCTGTGTGAGTGAGAACAGCCATAATTCCTCTAAAATAGGTCCGTGTCCTTATTTGCAGGGGTCCTGTTCTGTACCTCTGGTCTGGGCCTGCAGAACTGTCACCTCACAAGTGAAGCTGAGCAATGCCCAAACAATGCTCAAGCAACGCTGGCTTTAGCAGAACACGTCCCCAGGCTGAAACCTCCCTGCTCCGTCCCAACACTTTCACTATAGTCAGGGTAACAGAAAACACGTAAGCATGAGCAAATGTGGGACTGATCCTGGTATGCCCACTCCAAGTCTATTCACTTTAGGTCCTATGCAAGCCTGCTTTGCAAATTTTCAACCACAGAGGCCTGTGGGAGCAATCAGCCTGAGAGCAAACCCAACTGTCCAATGCTGAGATCCCGGGTTTTGCTCGATTTCCCTGGGAATCAGCCAGGCTAGCATTGCTGCTGGCAACAAGGTCTGGCACAGCGCAAAGGCCACAGCAGTCAAAATATCAACAAATATTTAGCCTTTAGATCTGACTTACCGAATCACCCGCTCACCTCCATGTTCCAGGTGAGGGTGGCTGAAGTTCTCCTGGATATGCCTCGGGTGTGGGGTTTAGCCCCACAACTACATCAGCCCCAGCAAAATAAATTAAATTGCCTTAAAGCGCAAGTTAAGTGCTGGCAGGATTTTTGAGAAGGGGAGGGGATCTACACAGAGCAACTAGGAGAGAGAAAAAGCCTAAAGTTGTTCCCCTCCCTTTCATCACGTGGCAGTGAGGGAGAGGGGAGAGTTAGCAAGGTTTCCTGTAGCAAAACTAATGCTGCAGCAGAAGAGGATGGGAGGAGGAGTGTGCAGGAATATGGGAAGGGGGGAGGCTGAGAAAAGAGTTAGCCAATTACAAGTCAGAGTCTGACCAGCTGTGGGATGCTGCAAGTTATTTACCTATGGGCTGGACTTCCAACTTCTCATCTACTAGTTGCTGAGGGCTCATCAGCTCACTTTGAGGGACATTAGGTATGCTTTCGCTCTGACTGACTGGACTGACCATCTCTTGATCTTTTTCATTCTGCATCTGTGCATATATATTAAGGCCAGGAATCTTCCTAAAACATTAACAGAAACGATCATTGTGGGGTACTCTGGCAGATGATGTAGCATCAGCTTTTACAAACCAAGAAACAAATCACTGCAAAAAAGAAAACCCAGAAAAACAAACCCCAAACGCCTCAGTGAAAGGCGACAATGGGGAGAAGGAAGTGGCTCAGGGAGGGTCATACCTTTTGAACTTGTAGATTACAAACACGGCTAGTCCCACAAAAACGACAGAGAGGAGCATCAGCATAGCTGAACCGCTGTGACTGGGAGTGAGGTCCACCAGGGGAGCTGCAAGAAGAGGGAGAGAAGATTAGAGCTGCTCCCAGACCTCATCTGTCCACACATCTCCAGGCTTTTCTCCCTTTCTAATCCAGCTGGGAAGAAACCTGGGTTCAGACCACTTGTGATGCTCAACTTACCCCATAGCTTTCTCCTTAGAGGCCTCTCCTCTCTGGCCTATTAAAGGACTGCCTGAAACACACTCTCTTATATTGCAGACAATTACCTAAGGTAGTTGCAAATGAGGTCACTTGGGTACCAAAACTAGGATTTTCTGGATGATCCTGGAGCTACCCATGGGCTAGCTTGTCATGCTGACTTTCTATTTTGCTCAGAGCTAGTTTGGGTAGCTCCCAATGCATAGTGAATAATATACAACCAGGCTGTCAATTTTACTGAAGGAACAATTGTCCTCTCCCTTCCTGAGCAGAAGTCCAGTGCCCTTCACAGACACTGCCTCAGCATCCATGCCTTACCATGGCAAGCTCTTTTCACACCTCTGACATTTTCAGTTTCTTCCTTTCTCCTCTTCCTACTCTTCTGAACACATTCTACTCTCTTTCGACTGGTGCCCTGCTCTTTCTCCCACAAGTCTTCCATGCCAGAGAGTGCACAGATTCAAGAAAAAAAAAATAAAAACCCTAATAAAACAAAAATTCCCTCTGTGCTCCTCTTCAGAGTTTTGTGCACCACCCTTTCATAGCCCCTTTCTAAATAAGGCCACACAAACCAGCCAAAAGCGTGGCTTTCCCAGAAATCCAAATTAAATTGTATTAGAGACAGTTTCCATCAGACGTACATACACACACAAACAGAAAGACATCTAGCATCCAAAAAGGGATACGTGCAGATCCAGCAGTCTCAGTTATTCATGCAGACACTAATAAAACATACTGCAGACAGACATGCAGCTGTAGCTGTGCCGTTACACAGAGCTGATGGACACAGCCGATACATCCTCACCAACTGTCTCTATCTGGCATTACACACAGAACAAGGTACAGGTAGTGCCTTCCTCTGCAAAGCAATGAAAGTTAACTTGAACCGCTGCCACACACATCCTCTTTCTCTTGCCCCTCTTCACATGCACTGAACAGGCCCATCCTAAACCAGAGCCAGAAGACACAAGAAAACGCGCGCACATAAGCAAACACTCACTCAGGCACACATCAGACACACTCAGACACACACACACCTTTTCAGCTGTCACACCCTGCCTGATAAAGCCAAAATTTACAAAAAGAAGTGAAAAAACTCTTGTTCCCACATCAAGCAGGCTATCCTCAGGAAGGTGAGGCACCAGGGTGGAATGATCCGTTATTATGAATTCCTCCCACATCTCCACTCTGCCCCCTTTGCGTCTGCATTTAGTGGGTCTCTGCAGTTCTGTGGAATGACAAAGTGGCTCTCCGACCGATTCAGGCTCAGCATCACTCACTGCTCTTGTTATAATGCTGTGCCGAGAGTCTGGTAGTAAACAGCTATTTAACTGCTTTGTGAGGAATACTGGCATATTTTACTCTGCCTGAGAGTTGAGGTTGTTGTCTGTTGGGTTGAGGACACTGGTTTGGTGTTTTTTTTCCATGAGAAGAGTAAATGAACATGATGAATGGATTGCAGTCTATTGTCCATAATTGCCATAAATTAATCCTTCCCCCAGTGTGGTCTGAACAAAGGAGACGGAGGTGTGAAATGTGCCGAGGCCAACACCTGTCATTCTTCTGTGCTCCAGGGAAGGCACATGCTCACATACAACGCACACACACAGAGGCTCATTTCTACAAGTTCTGCTTGAATATTGACACCAAGCTAGTTTAGATACCTACACTTTTGCTCCCTGCAGCTTCTCTGCTGCAGAAATTGCTGCTGTGCATGACCAGGCACACACACAGGGGGAACATACATGTGCACTGAGGCATGGGAACATAAATGTAGGTATACCTGTGTATATATGTGTATATATATATATATATATGCACTTAGAAAAACGCATGCTGTCATAGCAGATGACAGTCCAACAGAGTCATAGTGAAAAGGCTGGGAAAGAACAGGTACCACAGACCAGAGCAGCACCTCTGGGCCATGTGCGTCCCCCTGGGTTGTGTTTTCTAGGGACTGCTTCAGGTGCTGGCTTGTGTTCCAGGTTTCCCTGCTTTATTTTATTTATTTTTGTATATAAGCTTGGATTTCAAAAGGACAATTCTTCTTCTGCCTTGACAACCAAAACAATAGTTTTCAGCAGCGAAGTAAATCTCTCTTGGCGTTTTGTCAAATTCTAAACTATTCCCAAGTTTTGATGTCATGAAATCGGGCCTTTTATTTAGACAGGGAACAGAGTCATGACCTCTGCAGCTCGATAAGGAGCCATATTCCCTCAAAAACCTCACAGTGGCTGCTCTCTGGGCTTTTTAATATCTAGTTTGGCAGTCCAGGCTCATTTTGCATTCCTACTGAAGCATATTTCTGCAAGAGACACAATCCTGTAGCATTCCTATAGGACACTGTGAAGCCAGTTACAGCAATCGCTCACATTTCACCAGTGGTTTCAAAGAGCAGTACAACAGAGCCTACTCTGCAGGACAAATGAGTGTTTGTAACTATTATGGACGAAAAGAACTCATTCCTGGTGTGTGTGTAAATACAATTAAAAATGTCCATTTTCGGCGAGCACAAAGGACACGTATTTATGCAGCATGTCTGAGCTGATCACCTTCTGCTTCAGCCTGAGCTAGCAAGAAACAGGCCCGGAGGCCGTACAGTTATGTAGCATGGCAGTGTGCCACACTGATAGACCCTGCCTTTTGGTTCAGTCAGGGCAGCAGACAAGGTTTAGTAGCCCAGAAAAGTGCTACAGTACCTCCACTAACTATCTGGCTTCGGGACCAGGATCACTCTGAGCATGAATGGAGCAGCTGGGGACCCTGTGCGCTCCCTCACGCAGAGATGCCCAGAATTCCTTTCCAAGAAGCTGCAGGAGGCTCCTACATACAGCACAAAACTTGGATCCAGATTCATCTTGTATTGAAGGCAGGGCTGGAGATGTGATTTTAAGTGTCATCTGTTTCCACTACATGAAATCAGGAATGTCCCTTAAGAAGCAAGAGGTAAAGTTGAGCCTTTCCCGGGAATATCTAATGCGATTCCTTGTAACTGTAATTTTTTAGAAAAGGCCTATAGGATATTCAGGGCCAGAGCAGTCATGACTAAATGTTCATTTGGGATCTGAACGTGACATTAATGAATATTGACCAAAATGGAAAACCGCCATGTGCGTTGACAGAGTAAATGCCCAGAAAAAAAATTCAAAAATGATGAGTAATTGCAGGTAATTCCACGTGTGAAAGTCAAATTAAGATTCTTTCAGATACATTTCTTTTAAGAGATGGACACTGGGCATTTTCTGAAAGTACATATAGTATCACTGATCATCGTTGAACATTCAGGCCAAGGATTTCTTCTCTGATAACAACTATTATGTAAAATGTATATGGATTAAAATCTTAAATGTAAAGTCAACAATTCTTCTGTGTCATGTGTCTACTACATATTTTTTTTTTTACAATCTACAGGAGAAAAAAAAAATCAAACAAACTGACTTCTTAAGCTGTTGTGATTTTGTTTTTTTTTAGGGATTACTCAACTGTGTTGCATCTCTGCTTTTTTACGCGTTTGGTTCTAACATCTCTAAAAGTAAGCGTCTGATCATCTGTTGCACAGCTAATGGGAAGCAGAAACATGCAGCAATATTCCCAGGGCAGATATTATCAAATTCTGCTTAGGAAAAATGAAATATTGCAAACACCAAGGCTGTCTTCTAGGGGGATTTACATTCGCATTACACCCTTTCTTAACGCTCTCTTTCCTTCCCTTTACGGACAAGGCAGCATGTGGACTGACACCAGCTTGGGCAGACCTGTTCACATAATAAAATGCTTTTTGTAGAGCAGTTTGTTGGTACAAGTGAAACGAGTCCTTTAATTTGCAAGTTAGCAAAAGAAGCCGATACCAACTGATCAGAAGTATCAGCAGCTCCTGGAGAAAAGGAATTTCTAAGAATCCTGAGCACGGATTTGTTCATCCCACCTCTTCTAATAGTTAAGTAGAGCCTGTACTGTGACATGAGGGTTTAGCATACAGAATAGACAGAGGCACGTGTAATTAAATATCAGGACTTTGTGATGGCTCATTTTGAGATAGGATTAGTTAAAGTCCAAACTGCCTAATTTTATGTGTGTGCATATGTAAATTGATTCTTGTCTTTCAGACTGCTGAACAACTTCTGAACTGTGCTTAGTTGCTTTGAATGTTCGTTGACCCTAGAATATCTCGCTGGTAACCTTTGCACCGTGTGATCCAGGCTGAATACGCCATGGTGCTGCTTAGCTGTTGAATATTTCAGAGACAGCCAAGAAGCACACATTTCTACTGCTACTTATACTGCATTTCCAACAACAACAGCAAATTCTTGCACATAAAGTAAACAAAAGGATTAGCTGTAAATGCAAAGGCATTGCTTTTTGGCATGATAAAAAAAAGGGGAGGTGGAGCAGGCATTTTAATGTCTGCCCATACACTGAGTTATTATTGTGACATAAAAATAAGAAATGATTAAAATACAGCTGATAGCACACTACTACCACCAAGGAATATATTGCTTGCTGTGCTACAGAGCAACAGAGAGAGCACAGACAGAAAGCAGATACTGACCTGCTGTTAAATGAGCAGCATGAACAAGGATTTGAACCCCTGGCTTCAACTCAAAATGGACCAGGTTTTGGTTCAGTTTCTGGATCAGGGTTTCTGAAATCTGGAAAAAAAAAGAGAAAATAAGAAATGCATTTAGTTTCTTGATGATTGGTTTAGATTGCCAAAAGGTGGGTAGGAAATGGAGCTGCACGCAAAGCAAAGATTTTGCAGAGGCACCGGACTTTCCGAGCACAATTTCCTATCACCTTACAAAGAGGGAGTTTGTGAAAGCTAAACACACCTGCCAGTACTATGTCCAGAGTGGTTTGTGTATGGTTATCAATGACTGATCGCAACAAGCTCCCTGTCACACCTCTGTAGGAGTGGCCCAGCAGCAAAAGGGAGTCCCACAGGATCATTACACCCACATGTGTGTCTGCATGACCAGCCAGCGAGAGCGCATCAGTGAACTCCATTTACTATTCAAGCAGAGAGAAGCATTTCAATTGTTAACACTCATTCGCTCATAACAAATAACTTATTGCTCACTGAGCAGCCAGCTCTCTGATCTTAGAGAATGTTCATAACGTGATATACCTCAATCAAAATTCATAGTTTAAGTCCTTACCCCAGCTTGCACTGAAATTCCAGCTCCTAAAACTAAATTTTATTTTATCCAGCTCTGAGTTTCAAGCCATCTGCTCCCTAATCCTTAAATGTGTACCAGAACCAGCTCAAGTCTGAAAGTGTTTACTGACTACAGAGTGCGGCTTAAACAAAACGCATGTTCCATCTATTCTTATGGGTTACACACAGAGAGAACACGCTCTTATATTCTCTCTTTCATGGGAGAGACATTCCACAGAGCTTTTAGATCATTAGACTATCGTGCCATAACTCTGATGACAACAATAGAGCTCTAGCAGAAAGGAGGCTATTCCTCCTTAAAGGACACAACAGAACAGATGAGCATTTGCTGACATAAGTCCTTATGAAATCTGTATTACTACAGTGAAGGAGCCAAGCTTTGGTCCAATCTGTTGGTAAACGTTCCTTTTTTTAAGTCGGTTTGTCACAATATTCACAGAGTCACTTTCTCCATATCACTCTTAATTAAGATCCAAGAAATTCCAGGCATGTTGCCATTAAAAGCAAAAGATACAGATAGATTAATCAAGGAATGGAAGCCTATAGACATGGTGTCGGTAGTTTGTTGTGTGTCTTTTGTACGTTCATTTGCTAGATGTTTCATGAATTTCACATTTTCTCACAGCAGTGAGCAATTTTCCAATCGAACATAGCCAGCGTTCTGCATGTTGGTTTATTAGGGAGAGGTGGTTGGAAAACTGCAATCTCCCTCTCCTCTCACACTCCAACCCTTAAAATGCAGTTGCTGAGAACCTTATGTTTTTATAGCCATACCAAGATCAAGAGGAACTGTATTCTAGTGCTCACCACTTAATTTAATTTGTTTTAAATAAATCCTTATTCCTTCTTGAAGATTAATGAAAAATTGTCAGAAAAAAGAACATTCTAATAATTTTTACACCATCTTTTTCATGTTCTTCATTTTAGTCTGGTTGAGTTATTTCAGTAAATGCTACCCAGATATGATTAGATGTTCCTTGGCTATCATTCATCACAGTACGAGATTTATCTGCCTCTCTTGTTTTTTTAACATTCTTAATGGTTCTTTCAATACTCTTGGCTTGTACATTTCATTTCTGGCTGCTGATCACTTGAATAGGTGCCTTTGGTCCAATATCAATTTGGCGATAACTCTTACAGGCATTTTATTTATATTTTTAATATATCTCTTTAAAGTTTACAATTTTTTCATGAGTGCCAGAATGAGCAGTAAATATATTTCTTCCTATAGCAAGAAAAAATACCACCTGCTTACAAAGAGCCATCTGCTGAGCTCAGAGCAGCAGGGATGGTGACACAAAGATGTGCAGTACATGAAGAAAGCCTAGGAAGCAAATTATATCCCTCTTTAAGAATTTGAGCATATTAATAACCAGGACTGGCAACTATAAAGAGTGCTTCATCTCTAAAACTAGAGCAACAGATGCAGATTGATATGCTGTAAACCAGGTACATTAATGGCTCATCGAAATCACGGGAAAAATATCATCCTGGCCATTTCCAGTCCCAGACATGACCTAACAACTCTTCCCCATACCCCTGCAGGAATTATCATCCTTTGTGCTCTGAGATCCTGATGCTGGAGCAGCTGACCCTATGAAAAAAAGTAACTACAAGACAGTAAACTGAAGAAAAGAGCCAACCACATTGTGTCGTTCCTCTTCAACACATTGTGATAGCTGCAGGAAATGGTCAGGGAAACAGTAGGGGTAAAACCCATACGTGATGCTTTCTACACAAAAAGAGGCTCAGTGTGATGTGTAACTGACACTGCAGCCAGCAAATGTTGCTATCCAGTACTGGAGAATGGTTTCATCAAGGGTTTGGGCAAGAAATGGAAGAATAGGAGAACCTCGTGAAAGCCAGCATGAGAAGGGACCAGAGACTTTGTTGGGCACCAGTGGCATGAGGGAACACTGAGATCTCACCTGGCCTGCCTGAGGACTCCCGTGGCACAGAGTGAGCAGGGCAAAGCAACAGCACCGGCAGGGACATTACAGCTGAGAGGTGCCGTGGCAGCCTCCCAGCAGGCAAGCTGAGTGTGTGAGAGAAAGCTCAACCAATATTCTTGTCTGGCAAGCCGATGAAAAGGAATAATAGGAAGGGGAGAGGCAGTAAGAGTGAAGGCAGTAAGAAAAAGGAAGAAAGGCAGAGAGAAACAGTCACAACTGAAGTTTATTATTACTGTATTGCAGTGTTACCTGATCACGAATGAGGACCTCATTGTACTACATCCTGTACCAATGCAACTCAGAATGAAATGATTTCTGCCTGAAACCATCAGTATCTCAGCAGAAGCTTGAAATAGCCGTCACTATTTCAGGACTATATGCAAAGTGTCAAAGCAGGCAGCAACTGCTCATGCTGCTCAGAGTATACAGCATATTTCCTTGGCTCAATTAATTATATGCTCTCCCGCTGGCTTTTTGGGTGCAGCTTTTTTGCCTGGGTCTTTATGGAATCTGAACAAGTCAAAAAATGAATAACAGCCTGAGACCTTCAAAAGCGCCAGAAGTTCTTATGAGAATCAGACATCTGCCTTCCTCAGGCAGCTCTGGAGATTCCTGACACACACTTCTGAGGGAAGAACAGATGCATTCAGACATGTTTTTAAAATGTTTCCTTGCTTAGTACAATATTTTCATTTCTCTTTAAGTGGAAAGTCAGATTCTCTTCGAAATAGATATATAGACAGCACAGAAAGAGGGAGAAAAATGTACTTCTGTGCTTCTAAAAATTATCTGAAATAGAAACCATACGCAATGATTTACAAACACCAGTATTTGAGGTCAATGGGCAGGTTACACACAGCCAAAGGGCCAAATTCACATTGGAATTGGACACTGCTCTCCCAAGTTGGACCTGGCGATGTTTCTGGTCCTCGCATGGCCCCAAGGGGATCTGTGAACCACAGATCACTCAGGACACTCACTTTGAGACTGGAGAAGTGGCTCTTCTACCTTTCTTATTCTATCAAGTCTATTTCTAGCTCAGCAGATCACAGGATATCAGACTTTAACCTAGGAGTGGTTCCAGCTCATATAATTTGTTTACAACATTAATAAAGTGTCTTTGAAGTAAATCTCCACACAAAGGCTGATCTCAGTCACCGAGGTCATGAAAAGGTTTCAATGGGAAACATTTTGGGTCTTGTGCCTCCCTTTATTTCTGCATTCAAAGTGGTACCATGGATGCATTTTTGTTTAAAAAGCAGATTAGAAACGTCAAAGTACTTTGGCCTGTTTCAAAAATAGCTATGCAACTCCAATTGAACAGCTAGACCTTCAGCTGGGGAACAGGTTGGCCTCAGGCCTGTCCCTGTTCCTCTCTCACTCCTGGAGATGCAACTAACTCAGCTAAGACAAAACTTCTTAGAATAGCAACCTCCTAATTTATAGTCTTCAAGAGTCTCCCCTGTGAAAATAATTAGCTTTCAGAATTAGTTTTGGTCCTTAACTGAGCCTCATTGACTTTATCTGCTTCATTTGCAGAATTAAGCATGATGTGCAAAAATAAGTCAGTAATAGAAACCATTCTTCATGTATCATTTTTCATCAAAGGACACATAATGAATAATAATAACAGACAATTTGTGAAGGAAAAAAAGAGATTCCAATTTAAATATGGAACAAAACAAAAATTAATTTGGCTTCTCTTAGCATTTTGTCAGAATTAGGACTGTGAAAGAACCATGTGCACCAAGAAACAGAATTATCACTCAGAAGGGCATTTTCCCATACCATTATTGAATTTTGAAACCTCTGGTTTAAATTGGTTTAGACAAATTGAATGTGATTCAACTGCGCCAGTATGTACTAGCTAAGAATCTGGATAATTTTATAGATACTGTGTAAGGATCTCAACTAATGAGTGCTACACTTCTATTCAATTCATTGAGTGAATCAATAAACAACTAAGGAAAGAATTATGCACATTGATTGGTAGGAAGCAACTTGAACCAGCATTACAAAAGTGAATCGGGAGTCAGGGCAAACGTGGATTACTTTAAACTGTGCCACTTGCCCTGCATGACCTTGGTTACTTCACATGAGGCCTCTAAAGCTTGTTTGCTTGAGCACTGAAAATAGCATAAACCCTGACTTACAGGGTCCAGGGGGAATTTCTTGAGATCTTTTCATGAAAAATACTAAATTCAAGTTGCCATTAGTATACAGAGATACCGTGAAAGCACAAGGTGGAGGACATTCCTGTGGTTACTCTGGAACAAGAAATGACCAGCAGATATGAACCCAGAGAGAACCTGGACATAAAAGCCAGGATCAACTTTAGATGAACAAAGGTGACCAGAAGGAGTCTTGAGGATCAAGGGCTGCTCTGTACAGTGAGCAAAAGAAGAGCAGGCGAGAGGGCTGACAGTCACATGGCAGGAGTTAAAGACAAGATATACAGGCAGCGTCTTCTACAGCACACAAGCAGCTGATCAAGAATAGCTGGCTAAGGAAAAAAGGCTTTGGTACAAGGTCTTCTGGTTCATATCATTCCATTCTCTCCCCACCTGCCTTTACTTCTTAAATGCTGGCCCAACCTTTCCTAAGCATCCAGTGGAAGACATGGTCTGCATGCAAAAGTAGAGATGTTAAAAAAAGTCTCTCCTAGTAAACACTAGATGGTTTACGCCTCTTCCCAGAATTTAATCTCCAGGACTGATTGGCATGATTTTCTGTAAGATTTGAAAGTGTTCACTTCATGATCTGGTTGCTAAAATATTTTGTTGACAGGCACATACATCTGAAATACATTAGAGAAAAGAAAAGTAGTGAAAGTAAATATGCTAAAACGCTAAAGCTTAGGAGGGTGGGTGAAAAAAAATACTAAAAAAGAGACAGAAGCTCCATCAGCTACAATGAAGCAGAAGTAAAACTAAATCTGTTTTAAGGAAAGAATCCTAAGACATTTACACATACAGGCTTCCTGAATGCCAGTCTCCATAGTGTTAAATTTGCCAGAGGTATGTCATCTCCTCAGTTCATCACTGCCCATTTGATATTCACTCATCCATGTCATTTCCCATCTCTTTGTCTGGATACAGACACTGGCCACAGCTGCAACATGTTGAGCACAGTTGGCTACCAATCAGCTGGTGCTGCCATTTGCCAAAGACTCCATCATGCTTGCTATACTGCTGACAGGTCTTTTCAGAGAGAAGATTAATGGCTTCAACTGTCATTAACTAGTTGCTCCTACATTTATTTTGCACTCTGCTTTTGGGGTTATTTTGAACAGGCCAGGTAAAAGCATGCAAACGAGAACTAAGGGGAAATGCATGAAAGCACTAAAACCTTTACTTGATATGAAAACATCACTTTAGAATTCTCATGTATCTTCTCCTTACACCTCATTTGACTTGACATAAAGCCTCCAATATGGAGAGAAGATAATTTGTGGAATGCATAAGTAAAAAGGTAACCCTTCAGAATCTTCCTATAGAGTAAAACCGTACACTGAAATAAATTGAGTAATGGTATCTGTGTGTTTGTATCACTGTCCTCTACTGAACTGCAAGTAGAATATCTTCCTACCACTCGTTCATTTTGAATTGGATTAGTGCTAAAAATTACTCAAAAATTACTTGAAACGCTACTAATTAGATGTTTGCCTTTTACTGAAGAGAAAGAATTCGTTGCTTCTGAAGCAGCTGATCTGAATTCTGTAATCATCACATTCACCAAGCCCGTCCATAAAGACGGTGTAACAACTGCCTGCCTGCCCAAGTGTCCAATGGCAATTCTGGGTGGCCGTTTTTGCAAGATTTGGGATATTTCAGTGGTGTTGCAGTAACAACATGCAAATCAAACAGAAGAATTTTACAACTCCCAATTATTTCTACATTTTTAAGCAGGTCAGTAGTCTGTCCTCAGTTGCTGTGAAATGAAGCAGGGGAACAAAGTGACCTAATTAAAAAAAAAAAAAAAAGCAAAGTCACAATATTCTGGTCATAAATGCAAGATTTTTTGAATATTCAAAATTTTTTGGGATTCTGCAGGATGAAAAGGCCTTTTGATTTTTATGAAGCTGTGGAGAAAAAGTTTATAATGACTTCAGAAACTGGAGTGGATCAAGTAATCTGGGATCCTCAAAAATTCTGTATTTATGTATTAGGTGGAATTGTCCCATGCTGCACATTGAGAAAATTTCTCCACTCTCATACATAGCCTTTTTTTTCAGCTGACAACAGCAGTTAAACTTTTTAAAAGGTACTTTAGTCTCCCATGGGAAATATCAGGAATGCAGAGTTCACATTTCTAAATGTAGTCTGCAAACAGATATGACAATAATTGGTACTGTGTGTATATCAAAAAAAATAATTTGGGGCATTTGAATGAGAGTGGTACATTAGCTCAAGGAGAAAATGACATCTACCATCTAACCACAGTCTCAACAGGAGCATGAGCACCACCCTAATGGAAAACTGCATGGAAATGTGTATTTGTCGAGTGTGATGCTGGGGCTAGGACAACTTCCACAGTCCCACTATTATTGTACCCAACAATTCATGACTTACTGTGTTTAGACTCATAAAATATGAGTGGCACAGTCTAGTACAATAGATTTTGACAAATGGGAAACTAAGACCTAGATTTTCAAGGGACAGAGGACATTTAGCTGCCTCTGAAGTCAATGGGAATTATGTACCCTGAGACCACAGAGCGGCTGGAGAGAGAGACCCAAAGGTATGCTTAAAAAGCCAAATGAGTATGTACCCGATAAAACCAGACCAGCTTAATCTGCCTCAAGGGGAAACGGCAAGAAAGCAAGCCCCCTATGGTCATTAGATTACTGATAAACATAAAAGTCCATGAAACCACATATACCTGTCATTGTTACCCAGGGCAGAATAATGGTCTAGATCAAGTGATGAAATACAGCTTGTTTAAGCAAGTTCCCCTAAACCTGCACAGGTGCTCTGTGATAGACATGGCCTGCAGCAACTTCAGGAGTTTCATGTGGGGAGATGTCATTTGAATTCCCTCTTCAGCTACTCTTTCTATCACTTTTCTCTTCCTCCCACTCCATCAGCTGTCCTTAGCCCTGCTTGTTCTAGCTGACAAAAGTTAGCGTGCATCACTTGCATGATTTACATGGCTTCTCCCTTTCAAACCCAGGTTGGATGGGCAGAACATCAAGACCACAGCGTGTCTCTAGCCTCTGTTCTGGTACCTGGCATGTGAATAGGGGGGGTTCAGGGCTATATTACCACATCCATGTTATATGGTCGCAAGTATACACGCTGACTTTAGGAGGCTCTAATAGGTGGGGAAGAGAAGGAGGGGGCTATAGCATACTTCATTCTCCTGGTAAATCTGTGTCTACAGTGTGCATGGTGGGTTTTGTGCCCTTCTGTGGTGTTTCACTCAGTTTCACCAACTTTTGATTTTGACAACGAGTTAGGTTTTCCCTCCCTTGGGTACTGAAACAAGGGCTCTTGCAGAATAGAAACAGAAATTTCTGTTCCTATTTCTGATCTGTTATGACTGCAAGTTTTTCAGGGACAGAAGCTATTTGTCACTGTGTCTCTGGACAGGCTTACCACAAGTCTCAGGTTTGGAGAGTCGCTTCCATGTGTGAGATGACACCATAAAAAAAAAAAAAAAGGAAGCAATATAATTAAGTGCTTCCTTAAGAAACCTTATCCATTGCAGTGTTTGTGCAAACTATTTCAATTTTTGTCCTGCATACTTTGAAGTTTATCTTCGAAATTAGAAAAAAATCATCCAGAACTATAATGCCTTTGGGTGTGCACCTGCAAACACACAAACTCACATACATGCCTATGAATATCTTGTTGCTTGCTCATGAACACAAAACAGATTTCTGTTCCTACCAAAAGAGAACACTATACATCATAAAGCACCTAAAAATCAACTTAAGCTGTCATCAGCAAAAACATCTGCTCCCAGTATTCATCCCAGTGACTTCAGGCACAGGGAGAAGCTGTTGAATGGGCTCTGAAACACTTTAGGAGAGGGATAGTGAAGGATTACAGGCCAAATGGATGACAAAACAGCAACAGTATCAGAATATGCTTCAGAGCTGAGGGCAGAGACACCTTTTGGGGCCCTCCTTAGGCCGTTCCCACTGAAAACAATGCCATTTTCTACTGGAGTAACTAGGAAGGGGAATGCAGTAACCGCAGACTAGTAAGAAGAACATTCTGATCATCCTGATGGGAGCTGGGGAGATACTTCTCCACAACGAACAGCTGGCTGCAAATGGCAAATAGTTTCTCTCTCTTCAAAAGTTACCATTTGGATCCTGCAGAATGCCAGAGAAGTTGCTGGAGTCCCACTAAAAAAGACATTTCTTCTTGTCCGTAAAAACGGTCATGAGAGCACTGTCAGGGCTTCCTTTCTCTACAGCCACAGAACCTCGTTTTTACAAAGGGAAATGAGAAAGGGACAAAGAGAGGGAGTAGTTGGCAAAATACAATAAGCTGCTGAATGCTGGAGGGGAGCTGGGTCAGATGTAAATCTGAAAGTTTATGGACTGCCTTCCTTGCCAATTTGTGATGGGGGAAAAGAGAAGTGGGATGAAGGAGAAAAGGGAGGAAAGGTTTTGCAGAGGAGTAAATCTCCATCTTTTTTGTTTATTACATGGGTGGTGAAAATTGCAGAGGAAAGCCATTTGTCAAAAAAAGATGATGGCTAAGGATGCTGAGCAAGGGGAAGTTTAAGAATATGGGTGACCTAGTGTTTTGAGGCCCATGGCTAAGTTAACGAGGCTTTAGACCACTGCAAGAGGCAATTGCAGCAGCTCATAACAGGTCAGGCAGATGAAAAGGCTGTTAGAAAACAAGAATACAAGAAGGGGAAGATACTGTTGATTCATTCACTGATGGGAAGACTTCACTCATTCTCAAACTGAGGGACAAATCCAAAGAGAAATGCCAAATCCCTTGTGCCACCAACTGGAGTAGCAGGCATCCAGTAATGCTGAGGATTTCACCATAGCACTGAAGCTAAGATTTGTGAGCTGATGACAGCCTCTACCCCAATGCTCATGTAGCCCATACCAACATGGGGTACGCCTGCTTGAACCATGGACATGTTGTATGTAGAGGCAGAGGTACAATGGTGCTTCACTCAGGGCTCGTTATCTTTGCCCTTGGAATCTGAGGTCATCAGCTGAGTGCTATTTCAGGATTTTTGCCCAGTACAGTGTTTTATCTTTTAGTCCTAATCATGTTAGGCCCACCTGGTGGGCAGGACCTTTTGGGTTTGCAGGGAGATATCGTCCTCCAGTTGTCATAACCTGCTTCAACCTTGCACAGAGAAAACAATACAGAGGGGATCAACCCCACTGACAGCATCATGAAGATGGCAGACAATCCAACCCCATCCCCATGTCTTAAAGTAATGAAGTATTGATCTGCCCAGGTCTACCATCCAGCCCTGTCCTCCAGTGCTTTCTCAGACTCTTGACAGCCTCATAAATTTTGCCTTATGAGGCTACTCCAGTTCCTGTTGGCAGGAATCATCCCCTAAATCCTTCCTATTTTCTTCCTACCTCCATCAAGTAGAACAGAACTTCTAAGAGAGAGACAGGACATCATACAAATTTATGCCAATTTAACACTACTGAGGGAACAGAAACAAGAGACTCCACTCTCTACAGTTCCAAAGCCTGTTTCCAGTGTTTGGGAGGAAAAAACCCGAACAAACAACACCAAAAACCAACAAAAAAAACCCAAAGAGGATGTATCATGTACCACAGTTGTTCTTTAGACCCCAGTGATTCAGATGCATTTATACCACAATTATTTGTTCTACCTTCTCTTGGAAATCCCATATATATGTGTGCGTGTGTGTGTATATATATATATATATACACACACACACACAAATGCATAAACATACACTTCCCCAAGTAATAGACACAATACCTGCTCTAGGTCTGCTGCTGTTCTTTTATTTTCTCCTGTGGCATCTTGATATGGTAAAATGAAGAGTTCGGCAGACGTGGGCAGACCGGGGAGCACTGCGACCAGAATATGCTTGCTTGAAATACCTGTTGCCTGATATATAGACAATTAATGGACAGATAAAGAGTGGGGACGGCATTGAATGACGACAGCTTCTTTGCTAAGGCATCACAGTACTTTTACAAACAATACAGGGTATATCTGGTACAACACGGAGAATCTTGTTAAAATCCACTGCAGGTAAAAAGTCAGGGATTAATAATTTCCTGATCTAAGCTATTTTACTATGTTCTCCAGTAAAACATTAAGGGTCCTAAGGCAACAGTGATAATCAGACATGCTAAATGGAGCTCCTAAGTAACAGTTGCATATGGTATGATTTTCTTTGTCTGCATTTAGCTATTTTAAAGTTATCTGACTATCACAAGTTAGCCCTTCAGGTTCCTTCTTTAGTCAATGGTCAGAAGCCATGTGTTAAAGGGCAAGGTATATGGGCAGAATTGCACTCTAGAGGTGTGATTAGCCAAAACATCTTAAAAGCCTTGTGGAGACTCAGGGAGAAAGAAGATGATGAAACAAATCTGAATCCCAAAAGCCAAAGAAATTCTTACAGTTCACACCCTGGGTCAATTCCACAAGTTAATGAGGATCTCTTTATTATTTTCTTTAGGCGTTAAAGTTCATATTAATCTGCAAATTCTTATTTTTTTTATCTTCTTGGGTGAAAATCTTAAGCAACCAGTTTAAATCCAAACCCCCCTTTAACACAAATTAGCCAAAATTCAGAAGAAAGGACCCCACAGGCATCACTACCAGGGTCATCTCTGGTCATGGGTTTCAGCTGCTGTTACCATGACGTTACACAATCAAATTGCAGAGTTCTTCTCCAGAAAAGGAGCTACTTTGGCCTTCAGGAAGTTTTGTGAGCCAAAAGGAGAAACATAGTTTGCTGAATCTTCCTCTTTGTTTTCTGGATTACCTGGGAAATGCATTTAAATCTCAAAGTTTTGATTTAAATCTTGAGTTTCCAAGTGCTGAATTTAGTACGTCACTTTTAAAGGGGAAAAAAAAGCGTCCTCAGATATAAGGGCAGACCATAGCAGCTGGGTGCAGCACAGAGGTTCTCCTGCAGTCAGGACTTGCAACACTCTCAGACATTAATTGGACTTAAAACTCATGAATTCTTCTCCCTAGTAATTTAGGAGCAAAGACACGGAGCAGCTACTCATTGAAAGAAACGATGGACAGAGGACAAGGAGTCAGGGAAAGTGCTTACACATCACCATCATCTGAGCTAATTCTGTGGCTATCCCACACGTGACTGCTGACAGCGCAGGGAATACCCTGTGGAGCTCTGAAACCATTCCCTTCTGTTGAACACCAAGGAGAAGCACGTGGGTTTGTTGCTGTTGTTTTTTTTTTTTAATGTGGATTTAGAAAAAAAACTATAACAATATAAAGGTCTTATATATTCTTTCCAAGTATTTTTTTTTTTTGCAGGCCAGGGCTTGCATTCTTTGTGCTTGTCTAATAGGTTGTTTTAAGATGTCAAGGAAAAGACACAGTATTACCAGTTAATGGAAAGTCTTCATTTTCTGAGGCTGGGCATGATTTTTTTTTGACTGGAAGTTTTCAGCTGATCTACTCAGTTCATTCTTGTCTTCTTCATCAAAAGTGGGAGACAGGGCTCAGAAAATCAATGATGTGAGCAAATAATTATGATCATAATACAAAATAGGATATTTTATGATAATCTGAAATTATCCCTACTTAGAGAGAAGATCAGATTTTAGTAGAGAACTATAATTTCTTATGCAGAATTTTTATCCAAGTCTATGGTACTCTGTAATAAGAATGTAATACTTTCATAAAAGTTCATAAAAATTCTATAGCGCAGCTATCATTTCCTATTGAATTATTTAGTTATTCAACTCATTTTTATACAGTTTACTTAATTGCTGTAGAAATCTATTGGGTTTATCTTCAATTTTTACAGGAACTTCTCACAAAGGCTTGTTTAAGGTGAATAATTTAGCTATATAAAGAGGGATAATTAGCTATCAATTTTTTATTTTTTTTTAACTCAAACAACAAAAAGACTCTTTGTATTTTCATTGCTCTGCTTTTGGAATGTAGCCTTGGTACTCTAGTTTTATAATCCTTTTTTTAGGGCTTGATTTTGTTTTATTGAGTTGTTTATATTCTAAAAATTCATCCTGCAGACATATGGATCCTTGAATACTTGACACAGACATAAATAAGTCAGAAGAACAAGCTCCAGAAAAATGTTCTTCCCCCCCCCACCACTTTCCTCCTCTCCTCCTGTCTTTTGAGGAAATTGAAGGGAAAAATCTTGGAAACAATCCAGACAAGTTTGTGTGCACCTGATTAATACACAGTGTCTTTCCAGTTTTTTGCACAGATGATGCCACAAATGAACATATAAGCTTGTTAATAACATCTACAAGCCTTGTATCCTTTCAAAATCTGAGTATCTATATTTAAAAAAAAAAAAAGAAAAAAAGAGAAACCCTGTTTCAAACAGTTCCTTTCACTATTTTTCTGCTGAGCTGAGAAACACCAGCTGTGTCTTCTAACTTTTCTTAGCCTCTCAGTTTGAAATCCAAATCTTTAGCCACACAAGAATATTTTTATGACATTCTCTTCCAGATTTAAAGCAGGAATTTCAGAGCTTCACCATAGTGTCGACGGGACAAATAGCATCCAATCCTGACCCACGAACCTCACGCTATGCGAAAGACATAGAGCACTTACTGTGGTGCTCTTCTCTGTAGTAAAAATGTTTTCTTTTTGGTCTCCTAAGTTTCCTACAGCATATTTGTAATTCCGTTAGAATAGCGCTACTTTCCACTGCTGTATAATAGCAGTAAAAGAAGTAACAATTGCTATGCAACGGTAAAGATATTTGTACAGCTATAGGTAGGTATAAGTGATTTATTTTCTATGTGCCCCTTTCTCAGAAATATTCCACGCAATCCACTTCATTAAAAAGAATAAACTGAAGGCTGAGTCTGAGCATCAGATTGTTATAGGATGGTATAATTTCACCTGTCTAAAAATTAGTATTCTGGCCTCAAACACTAGTCTAGCCTCCTTTTATAGTTGGTAGAAACAGATAGACACCTTGAGAGAACAGCTGATCTGGTCCTATTGTAGGCACAAAGCAGAAATTAGAACCACTGCGACACAGGTTATGCACATTACTTACCTCCACCAGAGCTCTCTTGACTACTCTACTGATGTCCCTTCTCCACTCTGGGATATCCGGATTGTAGTCATCCAGGTTTGCAGAGAAAGATAACCGCAGGGACTGAAATTGCTCTGCAGATACAATGACACGGTGGTGAGTAAAGACTGTGAAATGCCTTAGTGCCAAACAACTGGGGAGAACTTGCTGCAGCTCATGTTTTGCGTAATCAATCTGCAGGTGATGCACAGACTGCCAGAGAATCCAGCAGTGTGTCTGAGAGATTCACTGAGAGATTTGGAGAATCTGAGAGATTCACTGCTCGAGTGTCACGGTATCGAAAACGGTGATCAGTCCTTACTTCAATGGATGAATAGCGCTGGAAAGGGAGCTGTGTTGGGAATGTAATTGAAATGCTACCTTAATCTTGACTTCTGAAACAGGCAAGCCCTGTGAAAGAAGCTGTGATTGTAGTCTCATAGACATGCAGAAAAACACTTACCCGGAAGGAGACAGGGATAAAGGTTGGGAGAGGACTCGCCTTGAAAAACGTACTTCTTAATCTCTGTTGCTGTTAACAGAGATGCTCACACTAATCACTAAATCCACGTGCTTAGTTAGTATACACAGCTAAAACTGGTATTCCCAGTGGTTCTTAGAGCATACCCACACCATACAATGTTTGTGTGCCTTAACCGCTTCTGAGGCCCGAGTACAATATTAAATCAGTACAGATTTATGTACAGAACTGCAACACACAGCATTGACTTATCTTTCATGCTATGCAGCTTTTGCATGAGGTAAGAGGCCTCTACTGGCCAAGAAGGGGGAAAACCAGCTCACAAAACGACCTAACATTTTGACAATCGTGTAGGATGACCAAAGAGTGATAAAGCAGATGCAGAGGGCTCTGGGAAGGAGAACAATGTTCTGCAATCATCTCAGTCTGGACTAACATCATGCAGTGGCCTTCAGAGATGTCATGCTGAACTGATAACACTGAAACCGACCTTATAATTTCACTCAAAGCATCCTGGAATAAAGACCTCATGTTGCTGACAGCTAACCTGACTCTCTAGTTGTTGACTATGGAGAATCCTATGTGAAATGAAGGAGGAAGAGCTCACCATACACAGCAATAGTCTTTGTATCCTGAAGAATGGTGTTTCCTGCTGAGACCTGAACGGTGATGGTGTTCATCCCTTCCACAGAAAATGTGAATGTGATGCTTCCTTCCAATGTGATCAGTGGCTATATTAGAAAAGGAGAAATTAAGTTAATTTGGCTGGAAAGGAGGAGAAAAAATGAGTTTGGGTCTCTAGTGTATTGGGATGGTTTGGAGAGTCAGATCCAGCTTGGAAACTTAAGACATAGAAGGTGTCCTGTTGACATGGAAGCCTATTTTCTGGAGAGGGCCCAGGTATCCAGACGGGGATGTCCTCCTGAAGCTCAAAGTAAGGTACTATAATTTCCAAAGGAGCTATGTTTTAATGTCCCAGTATTTCCTTCCCATTTAGCGTGCTGGATGTTCTGGATCCCATGTTAAAGTGTCCATCTTTGCTGCACTCCCCGGAGAGGAGCCCAGATCCTAACATGAGGGACAGCAAGACTTACTGCTCAGGTGTCACACTCCTTTCCCAGATCTAGCTGTCAATGATTTGTTTAAGGTCACTCAAGGAGGTTGTGACAGAATGAGGAGGCAAATTAAGAATTCTCAGTTGTTCTCTCATGTTGTCTTTAGACAGGAAGCTGTGAGTTTTGGAAAGTGATGGTGCTTAGAGAGGACACAGATCCCCTCAGCTTGCTTCACTGTGCAAACCAGTTTATCAATGAATTGTACCCCTTTTCAGCAGTCTCTGCCCTAACTTCTGTTTTCACTTACTAATGAACTCTGTGTGAGATCTTCAAAGCACCCAGTATGAGGCCAAATTCTGTTCCCATTGCTGTCTGTAGTAAAACTCTCACTTCAATGAGAACAGAGTTAGACCAACTCCGATCACTTACGAGCTTAGCAGATCAGACGGAAGGTTAAAAGGTGACAATCACAGCCTGTAAGTACCTCTAGGGGGAGAAGATTTCTGATCGTACAGGGAGTTCTTTAATCTATATACAAAGGCATAACAAGATCCAACAGCTTGAAACCGAAGCTAGATAAATTCACACTACAAACATAGTGCATGTGTTTAATGGTCAGGATAATTAGCTGTGGGGAAATAGTTGGGGGAGAGGGTAAAACAGAGAAGCATTGAATTCTCCATCATCTGAGGGAAATTATTAACGCAAAACAACACCAAGAAGTCAGGTTCTGCTTTAATCACAAAGAGTTAAATAAAGAAGAAAGTACTGATGAAACTCTCTGACCTGCATTATACAAAAGATAACCATGCGTGGCTGAAGCTCCCTCTTGGCTCTACAAAATCCATGAGAATCTTTCCCCCCAGAAACTAATTAGGGTCTCTGGGTACTTCAGCCATAAAGGTAGATAACATAACAGCTATAATGCCTGTGCAGATTTACCAACACTGCAAGCACAGAGGCAGCAGAATGTGGTGCATGCTGTTCTCATATCTGAGCAGAGCCCGGAGGTGGGGAGGTGTGTTGGGAACCATTTTATCTACTGGTAGCACATGATAATAAGGTCTTCTTGCACACGTGGTTTAGCATAGAGTGTGGGGGCTTGGGGTTGGGCTCAGCATATTTAAGGGGAGGCACAGAACTGATGGCAGTCTCTTCCCTTATTAGTCACCAGAGAAATGAGGTTTAAACTCTTGGGCTATGTAAAGTCAGTTCCAGATATAAAACCAGTTTGAAAGGTCAGTTTCCTAAAAAAAGCCAAACCCCAAACCCACAAGTTTTTTTGTTGTTGTTATTGAAGAAGGGAGGGTGGGGAAAAACACACTAGAAACTCTTCCAGATTTTGGTTCGCTATGTCCACCTTGGATGTAAATGCAGGGAGAAAGCTACTGGCAATTTGCATGAAATGGCAATAAACCCTTCAGCTAAGTCACAGCAACAAACACAAAGCAGTTCTTACATTTCAATGTTGGTACATCAAAGAACCATTAGTGTCTCAGTCTCTGGTTTATAATTTTCTTGTGTGTGTGACTATTTAGAAGCGTTCCCTGATCCCTCTCTCCCTCCCTCCTCAATCAGAAAGCTCCTCCAGGATTATTTTGATCTCAGTCCATAGGAAATACAAACCTCCGTGTTGTTCCCAAACCACCAGACGTAAGTAAGTGTTCCCACTTGGCTTGGCCACAGTACCGCCGTGGCGTTGACCTCCTTGTTCTTTGTGGTGACGAATGGTAGAGATAAGTGAACGTGTTCCAAGGGGCCTGCAGAGACAGAAGCAGCAGGTGAGACTTCCCTCCCTGTGAAATGTCAGTCTGGCAGGGAAGAGTACTGAGGAGATATCCTTTGGTTTAGTGGAGAGAAGTCCTCCAAATCGCTATAGGGCATGACAGTTAATGTTTCGGCTTGGTGTCATTTCTAGAGACGCAAGCTTAAATCTGTTCCCCATAGAACATGAGCTACCCCTGTAACTGGAGCTGAAAAACTTGGACTCTCTACTGCATGAATGTCATATACTCACAGGGACATTATATACAATTTAAACAACAGGGACAGAGCCCTGTTGTGTGAATATGGCCTTCACCAAGAAGGCATAAGTATGTGGACAAAAGGCTTCAGTGGGCATGAAGCATCTCTGCTGATGCAAACTGCTATAATTTGGTGAACTTCAGCAGTAGTGTTTCTATTTATATCAGCTGAAACTCTGTCTGAAGGCAGCTATTCTCTGAATGCCTTCATTTTAATGTTACCTTATACTCCCTTCTTTTCCTCAATAAACTCTTCTATCTCTTTAGTATAAACAGAACATAATTCATTCGACAAGTGACATTATGCCCAGGGTTACACATTTCCCATCTTCTGGAGACAGATGGGTCTTTGTTGTTACATCTTTTCCTATAGATTATTTTTTAAAATGTGTTCTGACTGTTCACTTAAAGAACAAAGCAATTGTCCCGAGAGTGACAGAGAAAGAAAAAGAAAGAAACCCCAGGTGACATGGGAACATGGGTTTCTTAAACAAATTAAGGCCACATCTACATATCCTACATCTGCAAGCTCCTCAGGGATGAGAACCAGAGTCCACAGCTTGGGAGGATGGATTGCATTGCCCATATGGAGTTGAGATATATTGCTAGAGAATCTTATATATTTCATGAGTGGATTTTTCAGGACATATCCCATGGATGCGTCACCACATAGACCTTGCTTTTCAACGTAAAGGAACACTACACATTCGGAGCAAACACTCTGTACACCTATACAGCAGACATAGGCAGAGAGAGACACATGTGGAGAGAAAAATTGTCCCAAATCAGACTGTATAAACAATGGCAGCATAAACAAGGACCATTGTTCCAGACTCGTTACTGAAAGGCAGCTTCCTCTGGGATGTAGACACAGTTGCTGCTTAACCTGACGCAGCCCAATTAAGTTATCCACTATCAGACTAACCAAAGCCTGCTATAGACCAGACCACAGCTCATTTTTCCTTTTATAATCAGCAGTGAATGCTCTTCTTGAAAATTCATGAAAAGCCAGAATTTCACCCTTATGATTTTAATGGCATTCCCCTGCTCAGACGTATTTCCACAACTGGGCCGTGCCTGCTCTCAGACAGACCCTGAAACCTGAAAAACAGCAGCTTCCCAGGCTAAATATTTTGCAGCTCTAGTATCCTTTGGGATATTTGCCAAATGCCCAATGTCAGCGCAGCCCTCTAAAGGAATACATTTCCTAACAGTGGATGCAGTGACAGCAGTGACAGTGGAACCCATGTAAAGTCTAATACACTCCAATATAACTAAACAGCAGCTCTGAACACACCTCAAATAATCTTGCACTGCAGAGAATGCCCAGCACCTCCTTGGACCTCCACCACATGCCAGCTTGGAAAGAACATGAAAGAATGGCTCAAGCTAGCCAATTCTGCCTGAGTATTTCTGTGCACATAGCTGATGGGTCAAACTGGCTGAAATGCTGAACTATTATCTGGCCAGCAGATGGGGATAGTTCACTCTGGATAGGCCCTTAGCTTGGTAGGAGGCTGCTTTCTCCCGGGTAAATTTGAAAAGAATTCAAGCGAATCCATTTCTGAGCTGCACACAGGGCCACGGAGACTGCAGACCTTCACTTGCCCCAGGAAAAAAACCTGTATGAGTCCCAGAGAAGAGAAAGGGAGAAGCTTTTCAAAAGGTTCATTTAGGCAGGTGATGTTATTCTGAAGCATTCAGATGAATGCACAACTGACACTTCAGTGGAAATTTTTGACCTGTCAGGACAGCTCAGAGACAGCCTGTTGGCTGGCGAAGCCCTTTACATACAAGTTACGTTCCACGCACCCTGCAATGCTCCTTCCTCACAATAAACTGCATTTCCAGATCCCTGGACCAACTGCAGCAAAGGCATTGCCGCTGTGCGCTGGCCCCACAGCTGCAGCAGGATGAGGAGGGCACGGGATGGAGACTTTACAATGGGTCACCCACTTGGTAGCCCTTCCCAAAACCCTCTGGATGTTCAGGCTGCATGCTGCTTTTCTGTGGATCTTAGCAATACAGCATGCGGGTCTACTGTAATGACAGATATTTTTACAAAACTCCTCAGAGGCCGAGCTCATACACCCCAAGCAGAATGCTCTGAAGAGGGCTGAGTGGCAATGCAAGCATTTAAATAGGATTTAGAAGCTTTTGTGGATCTGGGTGTTAGGCTCTGGAGGGGACTGGATTTACTGTATATCTCTGTCCTCAGCAAATCTATTGCTAGTCTGAGTGGCACCACGCTTGGTCTGCAACCTGTTTTGAAGTCCCTAATTCTTGCCATGTAGAGAAAGGTGAGACATATCCCTTAGAGCTGTGACTTCTCCAGGGGGTCAGGCATGTATAACCTGGGCCTGGTTGCAATGATCCTGCAGTATTTAAGTCCCATGCTGGCGTTACCTACACACAACACGGAAACATACAGCTGCTAAGTCACACGAACACATCCGAATATTGTGTTTTTCTTGTACTGCTAAAACAATCAAAATTGTTCTTAAGCCTCAAGAAAATGGATTAAAACAGTTATAAGCCAGAAAGCCACTCTGAATGAGAGTGAAGGCTGGACACCTGCCTTCTCCTTCCATTTTGTGGTTGTTGCAGGAGAAAGCAGTTGCTGCTTCATGTGGCCTCATTACTTTGCAGATAGGCTGAGGGTGTGCAATGGTCCCCCTGGAATTGCCTTTTGTCAAACAGCGAGTGATTACAAAACCTGCTCGCACAAAGCTGTCAGAACCTCCTGCGAAATATCAACCACCAAAACACTTCTCCATTTGTTTCCAATGACCTTTACAAAGAGGAAGAAAAAAAAAAACAAACCACAAAACGACCATGGCTCCTGTTGAGCTGACTTTCGTAATCAGCAGCAGTGGGAGGGGGATTTCTGCATTCAGAGCCTGCGGCAACTCCCGTGATAATTACCCAAGCACACACAGGGAGGCAAACTAGAATATGACTCCAGAACCGAAGAAATTACACACAAGTGTATAAGTGTCTATTCTGAGCAGAGGTCCCTTTCTCTACCCTACCGGGGGCGATACTTAACTAAAAAAAAATAATTAATCAGTAGCTGTCTAAAAGCTGAGAATTTACCTTGATGCACCAGTGCTTCAGCCCAGAAGTGATGCAGGCTGAGCCCTCAAATCAAAAACCTGAGCTTCACAATAAGCTTATTTATGAGTACAGTTATTTTTGCAAGGTATTATGAGTTTTTCAAACATGTGGTGTGCTGAAGGATTATGTGAAATAAAAGTTTGGCACAGACCGCTATCTATCAGGTTAGGGAATCATAAATGGTACATTATAATCATGAACCAAAGGTCTTTCTGAAGGGAGGCATTCAGGGAGATATTTGCTCCTGCTTCTCTAGTGCTCCCTCATAAACCTCCTGTCTCCCACAGCTATACCTCCCACTGCTCCCATCTGTTGATATGACGGTGCACCATTAAAGAGCTGCCCTCTTCCCTGAAGAGGCAGCTGCTCTCATGCATGTAACTCCAAAACTGAAGTTAAAGTATACAGAATGTCCTAAATTACCTAGACGGTATGTGGAGTTAATTTGGTAGAGGGCAAGTAGTATTTCTGTAAGTATAACTTTAAATTCTGGAATTTCCTTTTTTTCAGTAAATCTGGCACACAGGCACACGGTTGAAAACATAAATAATCAACAAAAAAACCCCACTGTATAAAAAAAAAACAGCCTCAAACAAAATCCATAAGGGGTGTTACGAAATTTCAGTAATAGGTTGACCCTTTGGGTTCATAACCATGAGCTAGAATAAATATGAAAGAGCACATTGCTGGTTTTATACAAGGACTTGAGAAACATTTCAGTTGTAAATCAGAGACAGCTGAAGTATAAAAAGGTTAAAAAGAACAGCAGAAGAGCAATGTGAAGATAATATTTTTTCTTGTAATACTCTTTAACACTAAGATTTTGGTTCCTATGACAACAGAAAGACTGAAATGCACTGGTTTCCATCCCAGATGTGGTTGCATTTTGTTAGAGGACAAAACACATATACAAAGTAAAAGCCAAGGCTTTTAAAAGTGATCTAAAAGATCCTGGATATCTGTTTTTCTGGAAGTGTAAACGTGCTAATGAAGGTGCATTTCAGAAAGGGCTGTACACTCCCTTGTGGTGTCTCAAATTAGACTACCCAAAATAAGAGGTTGAAAATACTTTAAAAAGCAAATGTCACTATTGCCTGTGGCACCCCTCAGTCTGGAGTCTTCTGCTGGAGGACAGACAAACACTCATCATATCCCTCACTCTGCTCCCAGCTGCAAAGCCCCAAATATCATCTCTAAGGATGAGTAATTTTTAAAGAACAACAGAAGCTAATGAGTATGAACATACATACATGTTATATGCAGGTAGAGGACAGCGTTGTCAGATCCCAGGTTGTTTTCCACGAGCACGGTCACTCGGAATATGCCCACGTTCTGGTAGATGTGCTTGATCCCATCTTCTGTTGAGCTGAGATTGGCATACGATACAGCGATGCCGTCTCCAAAATCCACCTGAATGAGTGATCTCTGGAGGTCTCCCTGTGGCGACAGAAAAGAGAAAGGGTCAGAATAGACTCTGCTTTTTTTGAGAGAAATACTGGATCAGTGGGGTGACCTAGACGACAACTGGAGGATAATCACAAGGTCTGACGTTACCAGAGGAAAGGTGTTCACTTCATCAACTTGCTCAGTAGTCAGCAGAGAGAAAGTGACCCCCCCCCTCCTTGAGGTTGACTCAACTGCACTGTGAAGGAGGTGTCCTCTACAGCGCGTACTGTAGCCCTGCTTTCTTAATCGCCAGGGGACTAGGGGATCTTCTGGAAAATATAGTGGCTCCTTCCGCTGGGTTTCCTTAGAGTGAAGAGCAGGGCTGTAGTATGGAATAGTGCTCATCTCAGCAAGCGCTCAGGACATGGGTAGCTATTGAGATTGCCTCGGGTCTTTGGAACAACTCACATTGTGAACTTCCGTATTTAGAACCATAAAAAGCAGAAAGATAAAACTGAGAAGTCCTTGGGGAAGGGTCAGCTATGTCTAAGTATTAGGGTGTCAAAAGAACCGCTTCAACCTCACATGATAACAACAGTTTACAGCATTTTATGACTTGCTCAGTGGCCTGATTTAAAATGAGCTGAATTTGTATTTATTGCAGAACAGCTATGAACACTACTGACACTAAGTGGGACCCTTTGTGCCTGCCTCAGAAGGGAAGGGCTAATTAATTGACCGAGCTGATTAAACTCTTCTCCTCCTGCCTAGAGATAATCCCAGCAGAGGGAGGCTGTGGTATAATTCAGATTGCCACTTTGTGACATTAGTCTCCTGGGCTGCTAATCTAGCACGTTTCAGAAATGTTACAATAAATTACAATAAATAGATAGTTGGAGGGGGGGCGGCGGGAAACAACCAAAAAATCCCACCACAAACCAAAAGCCAAGGTTATCAGGGATCTGTGTTCTCCATAGCAGAACAGGGATCTGTTAACATGAAACCATCTTAAAACAGGTTTTAACCTTCCACTCCTGGTGTGGAATTCCAGCCTGACGTACGCAGCTTTGTCAAACTCAATGTCAGAGTCACCAAGCCCTAACAAGCTTTTAAAACGCAAAAGAGGGGAGTGATATCATTTCCTTATTCTGCTTTACAGGCGAAAAGCAATTTTTTGTTGCAAGCCTGTTTAAAAGACAGAGAAGTGAGTCACGCTTGTATACAAAAAAAATCACAATAACCTATGTCTCACACTCCAGAAACACCTGTAAGATTTCTCATATCATGAGACAGTGATACGCCTATGGTAAGGGCAGTTTCTTAGCTGAAGAGTTACACAGCCTACACAGACCTATATAACAACCGTGGTTGCTATAGATCCTCTCCCTTTCAGGTAAAATGCAATACCTTGTCTTAACTTTAAGAATTCTTGCTCCTTTTGAAAGTCCCCCTCAGTGGCTTGGAATGATGCTTGTTCTAGGTATGCTCACGCTTGCTGGCTGTTGCCATGGAGCAGCTCACTCCACAGGCTGGCATGCCGAAGCAGCCGCCACTGTCTGGAAGAGTGCTGGTAAATTAATAGCTGAGGGCAGTTCATAAAATTGGCTGAAAGGACATTTAATTTACTTTGGTTTGGTTTCCTTTTCCTCTTTTTGGATTTTTTTTTTTTGGTGTGTTTTTCTTTTCCCTTGAGAGATAAATAGTCCTCTGGATGCTCAACTGGAATGAAATATACCCGTGCAAACGGTTGGCATCGGGCAGGATTCCACAACAGAGAGGGAAATGTGCGTGTGCGTGAATACGGGAGGTAACTGTAACATAAGCTTTATATTCCTCATATTCTCTCAGTCTTTTCATAACTTGTTGTGAAGGCAGAAATAGTGGAGGCTTGCCTTACTGGAACCAGGAGGAGCAGAGCTATACCTGGAGGTGGCAAGAGAGACAAATTTTCCCAGATACTCTCTTTTTATAGGCTGAAGTTGTAGTCATTACACTGCCCTGGAACCCTGCTGGAAGCCCAGTTGCTTCTAAATGCATGAGATAAAAATAACCGCATTGCTCTGTTCTGGAGGATCCCAGGCTGAGGGTGAGGCAGGGGAAAGAGATCCCTTGACAGAGGCACACGTCTGGGGTTTCCTACAGACGTCTCATGCCATTTCCCTCCTGGTGTCTTGAAGGTACAGACAGCAACTCCCTGTTTGCCTCTTAAGAGCATCAGCAAGGACAAAGGAACCCTGAGGTCCTGAGACATTAGTGAGCAGGCCAACCTGAATGTCCTTTCAGAAGGAAACGTGGGGATCTTGCACGTTAAGCCAGCTCCAGTTGAGGGTACCTCTTAACTGAGTTTTTCTTAGTAATTCACTTGGTAACATCTGGAGTTTTCAATGACATATTGTCAAACCTGAGAAAGGTGCTTGAGCAATGCAAACTACTAAGGCAAAGCTCTTAGCAAATTCTCCCTTGGGTGCTTTACTAGAAGTTTAAGCATGTGCTTACATTCTTCTTTGAGACACAAATCACTGAGGTAAGGGCTCCTGCCTGTGTTACACAGAGGATCAAACTAGGGGGAGCATCCCAGTTCTTACGAAGAGCCATTAGGAACACAGGTGATGGTCTTCGTTGAGCTGAGTTATTTGAAAGAAGATGTGCAGTTTCAAACACGATGCATTGGCTTGGGCACTCCTGACTGTTTGGCCAAGCCAACAGAAGGCATCAAGTGGGACGTGCCTCCACAGCCAGAAGAGGACATACGTGAGCTCATTGGTTCTGAATCCTTTTCAGAGAGGGAATGTAATCTCTCAAGCATCGTGCTGGACTTGGACCAAAGACAGAGATCTCTGAAGTATCCTTAGATGCTCACCCAGTTTCCCTAGGTCCATCATCACTAGGGTTTTAGTCATCTGTTGTTACTAAAAAAGAGATTATTTTTTTGAATATTTTTCAGTAAAGCCATACTGCTGGGACAAAAGCTGTTCACATGGTTAAAAATGCACCACCATAGTGACCCTGCTGGCTTTATCATCTCTGAGTACACTTGCGGTCATGCAATTTAAGTATATTCCTTTGTGTATTTGAGGTAGCAGAGGAAGATGAAAAGGGTGACAGCATTTTAGACCGGCCCTGCTTCTGCAAGTGTCAAAATTTGTGCTCTAACGAGTGTTTTTTCTCTTGTCTTCATTTTCTCCATAGCCATGAAACCCATGGTGTCTACAGGTGCTGCCAGGGAAGGGAGCTATTTCTAAGGCATGCAAGATTTAGATTTCAATTTTTCTTCCAAATTCCCTAGGCAGAAAAGATGCTGACAGAGACATCTGAAAATCTAATTGGAGAAGAGCTTCAGCTGCTGTTCCCCATTTGTCTTGGCCTTTCCTGTTTTGTTTTAAAACCGTTTGAACTGGAAATACATTTCCATTCAGTAAGATCCAGGCTATAACACTTCTCTGAAAATGCCACATTTTGAAAAGCTGACATTTAGAATTCTAGCTTAGGAAGGGAGAGAAAAAAGTCAGGACAACAAAGAGACTGTGTTTTGACTTGCGCTAATCTCTTATCTGTGCCAGGTAAGAGCATGGGCAGAATAAGACAGGAAGAGAAAGCAGGTGAGCCAAAATCAAACCACTTCCCATACAGCCCACACCTGATCTACACCCACCCCAGCTGTCTGTGTCTCGGGCAGCTCTCCACAGCCATTTGCAAGTAGTTGTTTTACCAAGAGAAGTTTTGTTTTGCAACAATCTGATGCATATACATACATCTTGCAAAAATCTCTTCTGTTGCTTTTTCCAGCTTCTCCCTGTCATTTTGACAAGTCCAATACCACATGGTCGGGGTTTTCTGCAGCTTTTATCTCGATTAAAGCAGACACAAAACTCCCTGCATTACTTCTGCAGCCACAGCGAAGCACTTGGATGCAATCAGCACCGAGCTATCTTTGAGCAGCCTCTCTGGCCTTCATTGTAAGAGGTCTTTAATGCCAGTGCTCTTAGGCATCAAGGGAGAAACTTGCCAAGTTGGCTGCTTGTGGCGATACCTCTGCATTCAGCTCCTGTATTTTAATCACACTAAGCTAGCCAGCAACCAATTACAACAGCTGAAAAAATGAAAGTACTTTTGATGGATGTTTTTTACCTTGTACCAGGTATATGCAATATGCACAAGCTTGGATATAACCTGAAGTACACTGCAATCTTGATAAAGGCTTTAGTCCAGGCAAAGACTTAAGCATATGCTGAACTTTAAGCCCGTGAGTACTCCTTTTAGCCTGAAAAGAAGCCCTGGGAATTAAAAACAAATTTCCCAAGGCCCCATTTTATGCCCTTTACCTATACAAACTTTAATACTAATATGTAAAACAGAAATTTATTGTTTTCTGGGGGATTTTCTCATTAAATGTCCAGGGGATTTCCAAGCATAAACACACACACCCCCCAAGCCAAATGTACATTTTTCCTGTATCTTGCCAAAAGAGTAAAAGTCTAGAGTGCGCACAAGACCTGGATGCTTCCAAAAAACTCTGTGAAGCTCCCAGCCTCAGGGTATATCAAGAAACAGCCCATACAGTTTGCAACAGTATCTTTACATTTTGGTTACTTTTATGCAGGTGTCAGGATTTTGGTGCATGTGAGATGTGAGACCCACCTAACAGGATTCTCTCTCAAACACGCCATCTGAATCTTGCCCAGAAGGTTGTAATAGTGAATTTTCCTTATTGAGTTACAGTATTTGTATCTAAATGGAAGTATTAAAACCATGAAACACAGTTCAAGGTTTTTAATTTTGGTTCTCATGTTTCAGATTTAATTTTTAAGTCTTCAATTATGCACCGACTCGTGCGTTTCCTTACAGATGTTGATAACGGATTTAATTATCCTTTGCAAGAGACAGACACTGCTGCTGTTGGACTGTCTTCATGGAATAATGTTTTGTGCTTTCTTTAGATTAACCCTTTTCCCACTTTGGCATTTTCCTGTCACTATCAGAAAACACCCAGCACAGATATTTCCATTGCAATTGAATATCTACCCATGAAATAACTTTAGTCTAGGTCTGTTTAAAGCACATGCTAAATTTTAAACAGATATTCAAGTCCAACTTGATCAAGTACTGAAAGACATGCTTTCCTGTGTAAATTCCTGCTTTCAGAGAGATGCTCTTAACTTTTTAAAATAAGAAACTGAATAGAAATGTGTCTTTTATTAGAGCAAATTGCTTGATACTTTTCACATTTGCTTCTTTTTCTACACCAAAACAGTTAATTGTACTAATCAAATCATTCATTCTGACTGCCAGTTGTGCCAGCTAGACTCAGCTGTCAGCTTTTTCTAGAGGACTAGATCTGTGCTCCACAGGAATCGGTAACTACAGCCACTCAGGATTATGCAGAATAATTCAACTTGTGTGACTGGAAGTGCATTAGAGGACTGCAGTGCTGTGTGTCATCATGAAGGCGAGGTCAACTTTCATACATTTTCATGGAATTTCAGCAGTGAATTTAAAAATGCGTGAAAGGCTCTGATTTCTCTCGACCAGCTTGTCACCATCAGTAACACAGAAAATGCAATTATAATTCAGATGACAGTGGTATCAGGGAGGGGATGTACTGATCTTTTGTCTGTGTGTTATTAACAGGAATGTGTTGGTGTTAGTAAGATAAACAACCACGATTCAGCATGTGCATCGAAAGTTAGGATGAAAGTTTCATGTTTCTGTAATCATTAAACTAACTTGTGATATCAAAAGAGGGAACACAGTAGGATACCACGAAAAAATACAGATTATGCTTTTAAGTACTACTAGCTTTGCATCTTTAATTTGGGTACATCAACAATCAAAACAATCCTAACGCTAAGCTCATCTCCAGAGACTTCAGCTGAGTTGAATGTTGAATCGTATCGAACGACAGTGCCGAGGTGGGAAATGCTAGTAGTATTGTCCCCCCCAGCAAGATCCCCAAGCTCACTAAATGTACACAAGATACCTTGTACAGCCATTTACTAACATTGTCATTACAGAAAACCCACAGTGGTCTTTAGAAAGTTCAGGGCTTCATTTGTATATTCACATGGTTAAGAGAGAGTTCTCTGGACTTATGAGCATTCAGCATGTATATGAAAGGTATGGAGGCCATGAGGGAGAAAGCAAAGCTCTATTTTCAAATGAGGGAATAAAAAAGCAGAAGGGTTAAGTTTCTTACTCAAGGTCACACAAAGAGCTCGGAGTGCAGTTCAGAGATGAGTTCAGATTGCCTGAATTCTAGCCCATGGCCTGAACTGTAGGAACAAATGAGCTTTCCCCACATATTAGTCTAATCCAAACATCATGTAGCAGCAGCAAGTAGTCAAAAGTAAGCCAAAATCTACTCCCAGTGGAGTGACTTTGTCAAGTGAGAACTGAGGAGGACCTGGAAAGTCAAAGACTTTTGGCTGTCATTTTATCAAGATAAAAAAATAAATTAGAGGCGGCAGTTTCTCTGTGAATTATCTGTAATGAAACAGCCAAAGCCTTGAACCTTTCTGCCCTGAATGTCTTTACCATCCATTTCCTCAGCAGAGATGTATGAGCAATCAGACGAAACAAGTTTGAAAGCCATGGTGTTGAATAGCGTTGCTCTGGAGGCTGCAGCTTTCACTGTCTCTGCTGAAGCAATACAGCAAGCACAAGTGTCTGATGTTCATACAAAGAACTCAAACACACAAATAACAATTGGGTTTGTGACAAGCAAGAGATCTGCACAGCCATATGATGAGGAAGGCACACAGAAACAACGCCCACTTAATAAAATTCCTCTATTTTCTACAACAGAGCAGCAAAATATGTCAAGGACATTGGGTTGAAGACCTTCAGTAGGAAAAAAGGCTTTGTAATTTTTTGTTTTAGGTTTCTTTTGTTGCTATGCAAAAATAAAGTAAGGATTCAGTTTGTTTAGGTTGAGAAACAAATTTGTTGTTGAATGCTGCGGTGTGAGAGGTACCAGCCATGGGTCTGTGTGTACAGCCCAGACCAGGACAAAGCATTAACCTTTAAACTGGCAGCACTTTGAGGCACTGGGAAAATTTGCTTTTAAGCATTACTAGTTTTCTCTGCTGCTATTTAGTGACAGAGATGCTGTAGTTATTCTGCTTAGCTCAGAGGAAATTTAAGAGCAAAATTACCAGCGTAAGTATGGTGGTCTGCTTATTAACCACTTCCCTAATGCTTTGTACAATGGGACATATGCTAATTCTAAAAGGAAATATTGATACTTCCTGTCTGTTTTCACCCAGTAAGAGTATCAGGATGATTATACCCAGATTAATAGGAGAATTAACCTGGACAAACTTTTCCAATAACGGAAGCAAAGATATGAAGTGCAAGTTGACTTTGCAAACAGTTTTTAAGAAGTCATTCAGAAATCCTAAAAGGTGACAGGAAAGTTAGACCACTTTGGAATGCATTCTTACACTCAGATCATTTAAATATGAGTTATTGGTTGTTTTTTTCTTTATATGCTGCCAGATATAAATGCTTCACAGGAAAATTTCATGTGAGTCAGGGTTAGAGAATCCCAGCTCTCAGAAATCAGCAATGCTCTATGCTGGTTTCGGTGCCTGCCCCTTCTTCACCTGCACAGACTTCAGTGACTATTTTCCTTTTGCATCTTCCTCAATAGCAGAACACTTGAGTGCCTTGTCCTTGTTTTTCTCTTCAGACATCTTCTACTGACGTTGTGTCACTGTCAGAATGACACTGTCCCAGCCCGTAGCATCAGCACAACAGGCACAAGCAGACTCTACAAGAATCCCCTGCACCATGATTCCTGCCCCTGAATCCCATACCTGAGTGAAAACAGTTTTTTACTGCCACCATTTGCCTTTCCTTCCCCTCTTAGCAAACCCCGCCACTACAGAGATGCAGTGAGTTTTCAGGGCCTCCAGTGAGCCTGCCTCTGCAGTTCATTCTTCTTTTCTGACCCCGGCGGGTCCTTAGATGGAGCAGAAAGCCCCAGAAAGGAGTACAAATCTCAAACAAACTCTCCTGCCTTGGCTCACCAGCATCTTACCGTTTTCTTTTCCTACGGGTCAAGTGGAATATAGGCATCAAAAAAGAGGGCTGGGAAGCTGCGGTGTTCTGCAAATATGAAGGCTTCAAACAAACAGTCTCAGAGGGATACAGGAGATGTTAAGGTGGAAGGGGACTACAATATAAGCAAAGGCTGCTGGTTTTTTTACATCCTAAAAGATATGAAGTGTGGCACAAGCTAAAGGAGGAGTCCCCACCAGGGTTAAGCACTTAAAAATACTGGCCTCCATTCCAGGGGGCAACAGTTAATAGGACACATTTTCTTCTTTGCCATTGGGAAAAACCATGCATGCATACAAAGACATATCCAGCCTTTTTAAACTTGCCTGATGCCTTCTCTTCAGCAAAAATTGAGTGGCACAGATTCTGTGGATGCTGAACATCCTGGGTTGTACTATGCTGTATACCTGCACAGGGCAGAGCTAAACAGAAAATGGGAAGATCTTGTTTTGTGATACCTCTGCCGTGTTTGCAAGGGAAAGAAACTTCCCTTTGAGAAGTTGGGTTGGACTAAGCAATCTCCAGAGATCCCTTCCAAGATCAATTATTCTGTGATTCTGTGAAATCAATATCTATTCTATAAAAGGGTGGTTGTTCTTTTGCTGGGTTGTTTAACTTTTCTAGTGAGTGGTGTGATTTTTGTTACTGAAACAGTTAATTCGGTAAATGTTTTAGTGTATATAAAGTTATGCTGCTATAACCACAATTTATTCTCCTATAGCTTGCATATAGCTGGGTAAAATTTCTTCTTTGTTGGATATTTCTTTTCCTGCAATATCAGCCCAAAGTCATGGTCAGATTGTGTCAAATTCACCCGAAAGTTTTGTTGGTTGCTCTGTAAACTCTTTATATTGGCGAATCTAGGAGCAGGAGGTCAAGATTCATCTAGCAAGGAGCATAATCAGAAAGGCTGGAGGTTGATTAATACTGTTTCAGCCCTCAGAGCAATTCCTAACCTCTTCCTTATCAGATATACTGAAAGGAGCCTCCCCTTTAGACCTCCTCAGAAGCTGACTCACTCATCAAAACACACTTTACGTACTCCCTGATACACAGGCATGAGAAAGGCACCTAATGGAGAAGGTGTTGCTTCCAGACTGGTGAATACTGAAGGAGGGTTATCAAAAAAAGATCAGAATCAATAGAAAAGAGAAAACAATTCACAGCAGATCCCTGTATGACAGAGTGGTCAGGGCACTTACAGGGTATGTGAGCTGAAACACTCACAGAAGGAAAAGCAGGACTTGAGTCTTGAGTTTCCCAGACTGTGGGTGGCTGTCTCTCCCTCTGACTATTGGCACAATTTGATAGTTTTGTGACTGACTTTTCAGATTACCCATCTCATTCTCTTAGACACAATGAACACTTTTTTGGGGTTATATAATAACACCCTTCTTGATTATTTTATTTTATTTTATTTTATTTTTAAATCCTGAAGACTGTTAATCTCGTTATGGACCTTTTATTCTTCATCTTTAAACACAGAAATAAATAATTTACCCAAAGGAAATTATATGTTTATACTGCTATGACAGCACCTACAGTAGCAACGTTGTACGACTGTCACTACTGAAATAAAGTGACCGCATTCTGGAGAAAATGTTCAAACAACTCTTTCAGGTTAGATATGATTTATTATATGTTATTGCCTTTACAAATCGGGACACCGTTTGCTGGGGAAAGCATCAGTAACAGAGATGTAAAAACCCCAACACACCCCCTACAAAACTCAGCTCCAGAGGTCATCCTCATTTCTCTTCCCTCACTACAGATGACATTTACTATGGAGAGGATCAGAAGTAATTTCCATGAATGCTCTAAGTTGTAAAGGGATGCACATTGTGCCCTAGTGTAAAAGCATAGCTGTTTTAGGATTTATCGGCCGCCTACGCAGGAAAAACAGTAAAAGCGTAAAGAAATCAAATTCGATTAGGGAAAAAGAGAAAATAGTTACTTTGTGAATTTTATTATTTGGAAGACTATAATTAAAAATAGATAAAGAAGTGCCACGAAAAAAAGAACAGGCAGAAAGATTTTAAGCATATTTTTCTAAAGATTCAGAAATGGAGGGAGCAGAACAGTAAAATACAACGTTGTTACAGATGTAACGAAAACACAGGTTCTGATCAGAGTCTGAATCAGCTTCCCATTTGCAATCAATTCCAGACTTAATGCTGATGACATCTTGAGATTTCACCCACAAACGCCGAAACAATATGTACCAACTTGTGCGATGGAGACAGATCTGCACGTCTGCTTTTGGCCATGTTTGTTGAAAGTGAGTGTCAAGTAAAAATGGAAACTGAGTTTCAAACACAGCAAGAAGGCAAAAGCACAGGTAAGGGTGGTGATCAGAATTCAAACCTGCACTCTCCAGTTCTACTGTGAAATTCCCAAACCAAACCAATTCCCAGTTTTTTTATCAAACTTCTCCCAGCTATTACCCTATGCACCACAATACTCTTCCAGACTCATCATCTCCATACATCATCCATTGTATTTTAGAGCAAACTCCACCCCAGCTACATTCTGGAGCTGATTGACTTTATCCCACACTCTCTCGGTTCACCTCTTCATCACTTTGCAAACTTTTGTCTGGCGTGAATCAGACTCAAATACACACACGGGCACTGGAATGCAACACAAAAATAGACCCTACCTCTTCCAGTTGCACCAGGAAAGTGACATTGTGTCCTTGTTCGGCTGTCAGTTTGCCATCCGATGTGATTATCCGAAGGCCCTGGGGGGCTTTGCCAGGACATTGCTGTGGTTTTGCTGTGTACCGTTCTCTCACACCATCCGTGCAGTTATTAGAAACTACTTTCCGGTATCTGTGCAAAGGAAAAAAGAAATTTGTGCAAGATGCTGACAGGGAGCATAACAGGCTTAACTGGAAAGAGGAAGGCATTTTTGAGGTTTCTTTAAACTAAGGAGATTGGAACAAAACAGATTCCCACACATATTTTAGCATTTGCCTCAGCCAAGCATTCCTCATGTGCCTATCATGCAAGTAGTTAATACTGTTTGTTAATGGCATGTAATATTTTCCTGCATAGCACACCTATATACCACATACGAGTAAATTGCCTAAAACACAAAATTATATGATGATCTATGTTACATATTAAATAACTATATAAATATAGTTATTTAAAAATAACTATATAAAATATAAATAAATGATATACACATACAGTATGGAATTGTATTCGATTATTATACTGTTAGGCATAGTTAAACAGCTTTTCTCACATGCTCTCCACTTCTCATCAGTCGTGAGGCAACTCTTGCTAAAGATTCAACCCTCGAGAGCTACAGAAATAAGAAAGTTGAGGAAAACAGCAAATTCTGCCTATCTTTGAGTGTACAAAATGCCAAAATACAGCTTGGGTTCCTTTGTTTGCTTTTTGACTTGCATCAGAAATGAAGTTTGAAGTCAGTATCTCAATTTAAACTACATCTTCGATTGACTTCCAAGCAGGACAAAGAAAAATCAGCATCCAGGCCCAGTTCACCATATACATCAGTTTCATCTCTTTCCTCTCATTTGTTTTCCACTGTTTCTGCCTCACCTGATACCACATGATTTTAAGAGAAGTCTTTTCAGAGACTTTAATGATTTGGCCTTTGCCTTACAGTTTTCCCCCCAAGTTTCTTTAAGGCATCATTTTTCAGGGAAAGGTCTGGACCGTACATGATGGAGATGTGGAGGGCCAGACTGTGCACGCTAACAGCCCAGTGAAGAAGAGGTTCCCAAAGGCTTCAGCCAGCTTTGAGACACCTGTGGTAAAATGCAATCTGTAGTTGTCATTGGGTTAAAGTCCATGTCGGTGCTCTAGCTAAATAAAGCCTGGTGTGCCACTTACCCAGTGCTGTTGAGATAACTCTGTCCAAGGCTACAATCTTTTGACAAGGAAGATGGGTTATACCAAAATGCTGGTAAACACTGCCCATTGCTGTGACGTTCATATCCATAATCACTGTTTTAGCATTAAAAGAAACAGTCACATAAAAAAAAAAACAAATTAACAGATACAGATATTAGCTCATGCTCTCTACTATTGATACAAATTTTGATTTTCCTCAATCTGTTTACTAGGTTTTCTGATTTTTTTTATTGATATAACAACAGATTCTTCATCCCACTTTAGCTTTTTTTTTATGGGGGTAGAGTTACCTTACATATGTCCCAATATAAATGAGCAGAACCAGACCAGGTAGTTCATGAGTCCCTTCACAGTCTAACAGTAATTCTCAGGTTCAACTCTAGACTCAAATATAACAAAAGCCAGGGATCTAAGAGATGTTCAATCACTGCTTCTTCAGTCATATCTTAGAAAAGTGAAGTGCTAAATAGTTAATTGTATTTGGAAGCTATATCACATGAGTTGTAGAGGAAAATTTACAGACCTGAGAGAGCTCTCAACTGAAGGCATTTACAGCGTATTTGGTAATGGAAAGAAGTCTGTGATCTTCAATTCTATTTTTGTTTGGAAGAAGAAATGCTACCAAAAATTGTGTGTTAGAAACAATGAGTCAAACTGTAATGTTTTGTCCCAATTTAGGTTTAGCTATGACTAAATCTGCCTTGGTTCCACTAAAAATAAACAACAGTTCAAATTGGTTTTGATTCCAGGTAAACAAAGACTCTATAAAAATTGTTATTGTGGAACAAATAGACAAACAAAAAACCTCTTTAATCAGTATTCTGTTCACATGTGGGTTTACTCTCCAGTCATTGAGTAAAGAGGACTGTTTGGTTGGAAAATCATTCTTATTCCTTTTACTAAGCTTCCTCCACAGCCCATAATGGAGAAGTTTATGGGATGCCATTTCTGAGAACTGCTATACAGAGTTCACCAACTCCATTCCAATATTCCAGTTGCAACGTGATCCTTGACCTTAAAATGGCACTTTTTTGCAAAGCATTTTTTTTGCTTATTATCTTTAATGTCTTGGTATCAAGTAGCCTGATATTCTAAGAAAAGAGGATTAGGGCAGCATTAAATTATGTGATTAAAGGCTCATCTCAGTATATGTAATGAAGCGGAGAGGAAAAACAGGAGGCAGAGGAACCCCATAACGTGGTCAGAGCTAGTGGAGCCCCTGCCCCAGCTCTCCCAGGGCTGTCACAGGAGAGCCATTAGCCTATGGCTGGGGTGAGAGCTACCAGATCGTCAACGGGAGAGGCCCTGCCCAGATCACTTTGCAGATCACTGGGCAGGGTTACTGCACACAGGGATACAGGGCTCACTATACCATGCCAGGGAAGAGTATCTGGTGTAAAGCCATATAGGTCTGGACCCGCTCACGAGGAGACCTCTCTCTTACACGCATGTTTGTCTATGCATGAGGCAACTGGCAATCTCCAGTTGTCAGCAACTGGGGATACAAAGCATCCAGGGACCAGTTACCGGACAGACCTGGGTGTCTAAGACCACGTACTGGTGGGATCAATACTGTATGTGTGTTTACAGTGCACATATTTTCCACAAATGGGATTTCACGCTCATCAACCAGAGCGGGGTACAGGATGAGGCAACTGGTGTTTGTATGAGCACTGTGTTTTCTGTTTGTGCTAATCTGTGTCGCCAGCCATGTGCATATGTATATACGTACTGTGTGTACGTGCATATGTGCACCTATCAGACCAAATGCTCAACCTTGCTACAGCCTGGGGACACAGAGCTGCAGCAGCTTCATGGCTATCAGGCTACTGATTCAACATCTCCTAATAGGCAGCAGTGCGATCAATTATATTTGTAGAATAATATTAACAACAAGAAGGTGCAACATTATGAATATTTTTTTCAAATGTCTTTTTCTTTCTGGACCAAAGCATGATGGTTTAAAACAAAAATTCAATGAATCGCTATGTTGTGGTTTAACCCCAGCCAGCAGCTAGGACCATGCAGCCTCTCGCACGGTTCTCTCCCTTCCCCCAGAAGGGCAGGGAGAAGAGGGACAAAAGGAGGGGAAAGGGAAAGAAAAAAACCCTTGTGGGCTGAGATAAAGACAATTTAATAGAACAATAACAGAAGAGGAAAAATAACAATAATAATAATGACACAAGTCATTCTCACCACAAAGTGAAATGGTACCTTCCCAAGCAGTGATCACGGATTTCACCCTCCCCACGCCCAACCAACCCCCATTTATATGCTGAGCATGACGTCTATGGTGCAGAATATTCCACTGGGTATTCCATTGTACTGTCTATGCTCCTTCTCAGATTCTATTGGAAGCTGAGAAGAGCCCTTGAAAAGTATAAGCATTGCTTAGCAGCAACTAAACCAATATGCATTATTGACATTCCTTCCACAGCAATCACTGGAAAGAAAATTAACTCATTCCCAGCTGAAACCAGGACACACTATTAAACCATTTTAAGAAGTCTGGTACTGATCTAAGATATGAGACAAAGAAAAAGAAAAGGAGAGAATACTTTGCAATTTAGTTTTGTTACATTTCTTATACTCGTTATCAAAAGCAGGACACTGAGAAGAATTTTGTCACTGCCTTTTACTCCTGCCTGCAACTTTTCCTTCTGAATCAATAAAAAAAATGTTTTGAGATAATCTAAAAAAAAAAGGAGAAATTAAAAAGATGACGTTAAGCAAAAGAAAATTAAAGCTGCGTATCACTTGGGAAAACTCATAAACATCTATTAGCGTGCACAACGCTTCCAAAGGAACATTTTGTCCGCTGTGGTGCTTGAGATAGCTACAAATAATTGAGAACATACTCTAGGAAACAGCAATGAAGTAGATGGCCTAAATGGTCTTTTCCTCAGCTTTTTGATTGAATTTTCATCAATCTATTTACTCAGGTGCTAGTGACTGAATGTTGCTTAATTGCTTTGGAAGCATCAGCCAGCCTATTCTCCCATTGCCATGTGCTTCTCTAATCATCCTTGTTGGAATAAGAACATTATAGCTCCAGAATACACTTTATAATGAAGAATAACACCATTCTGATTTGCTTAGAGAAAACAAATATTTACATACAAGTGGGACCTCTGTATTTTTGTAATTCATTTGTCAACACTCTGCAGCACTGTATTCCTAAGTTATCATGTGTCACTAATTAAAAAGCTGTAACACTGCACACACACAGTTCTGTAACNCCCAGATCACTTTGCAGATCACTGGGCAGGGTTACTGCACACAGGGATACAGGGCTCACTATACCATGCCAGGGAAGAGTATCTGGTGTAAAGCCATATAGGTCTGGACCCGCTCACGAGGAGACCTCTCTCTTACACGCATGTTTGTCTATGCATGAGGCAACTGGCAATCTCCAGTTGTCAGCAACTGGGGATACAAAGCATCCAGGGACCAGTTACCGGACAGACCTGGGTGTCTAAGACCACGTACTGGTGGGATCAATACTGTATGTGTGTTTACAGTGCACATATTTTCCACAAATGGGATTTCACGCTCATCAACCAGAGCGGGGTACAGGATGAGGCAACTGGTGTTTGTATGAGCACTGTGTTTTCTGTTTGTGCTAATCTGTGTCGCCAGCCATGTGCATATGTATATACGTACTGTGTGTACGTGCATATGTGCACCTATCAGACCAAATGCTCAACCTTGCTACAGCCTGGGGACACAGAGCTGCAGCAGCTTCATGGCTATCAGGCTACTGATTCAACATCTCCTAATAGGCAGCAGTGCGATCAATTATATTTGTAGAATAATATTAACAACAAGAAGGTGCAACATTATGAATATTTTTTTCAAATGTCTTTTTCTTTCTGGACCAAAGCATGATGGTTTAAAACAAAAATTCAATGAATCGCTATGTTGTGGTTTAACCCCAGCCAGCAGCTAGGACCATGCAGCCTCTCGCACGGTTCTCTCCCTTCCCCCAGAAGGGCAGGGAGAAGAGGGACAAAAGGAGGGGAAAGGGAAAGAAAAAAACCCTTGTGGGCTGAGATAAAGACAATTTAATAGAACAATAACAGAAGAGGAAAAATAACAATAATAATAATGACACAAGTCATTCTCACCACAAAGTGAAATGGTACCTTCCCAAGCAGTGATCACGGATTTCACCCTCCCCACGCCCAACCAACCCCCATTTATATGCTGAGCATGACGTCTATGGTGCAGAATATTCCACTGGGTATTCCATTGTACTGTCTATGCTCCTTCTCAGATTCTATTGGAAGCTGAGAAGAGCCCTTGAAAAGTATAAGCATTGCTTAGCAGCAACTAAACCAATATGCATTATTGACATTCCTTCCACAGCAATCACTGGAAAGAAAATTAACTCATTCCCAGCTGAAACCAGGACACACTATTAAACCATTTTAAGAAGTCTGGTACTGATCTAAGATATGAGACAAAGAAAAAGAAAAGGAGAGAATACTTTGCAATTTAGTTTTGTTACATTTCTTATACTCGTTATCAAAAGCAGGACACTGAGAAGAATTTTGTCACTGCCTTTTACTCCTGCCTGCAACTTTTCCTTCTGAATCAATAAAAAAAATGTTTTGAGATAATCTAAAAAAAAAAGGAGAAATTAAAAAGATGACGTTAAGCAAAAGAAAATTAAAGCTGCGTATCACTTGGGAAAACTCATAAACATCTATTAGCGTGCACAACGCTTCCAAAGGAACATTTTGTCCGCTGTGGTGCTTGAGATAGCTACAAATAATTGAGAACATACTCTAGGAAACAGCAATGAAGTAGATGGCCTAAATGGTCTTTTCCTCAGCTTTTTGATTGAATTTTCATCAATCTATTTACTCAGGTGCTAGTGACTGAATGTTGCTTAATTGCTTTGGAAGCATCAGCCAGCCTATTCTCCCATTGCCATGTGCTTCTCTAATCATCCTTGTTGGAATAAGAACATTATAGCTCCAGAATACACTTTATAATGAAGAATAACACCATTCTGATTTGCTTAGAGAAAACAAATATTTACATACAAGTGGGACCTCTGTATTTTTGTAATTCATTTGTCAACACTCTGCAGCACTGTATTCCTAAGTTATCATGTGTCACTAATTAAAAAGCTGTAACACTGCACACACACAGTTCTGTAACCAGGTGAAAACAAACCAAAATAATACAGTAAAATCTGCCTCAGAGGGCATCAGTACCCACAGTCCAATTTGATGCAGTAGTACCAGTCTGGGATTTCTTACTATATATGCATCTAGACTTATGCCATAATTTTGGTTCTATTAGTACCTGCACATCTGGACAAGCCAAGCGTGACTTAACTAGGTTTGACTATACTTGGATCATATTACTCAAAGTCAGGAGAATGAAATCATAGGATTTTCCACAGCAGAAATAGTTCTAAGCACACAAGTTTCACAGTGTCGTTTTCAAGCCTGAAAATCGTCTGGCTCATTAAGGCCCTACAGAAATATCATCCCAGTAAATGACATAAATTGCTGTTCCATATCTCTCTACAGATGCACCAGCCGCCAATTCACCTCCGCAGTCTTGGAATCTAATGAATTCCTTGGCTACAGGCTGGTGCACGCAGAACACTCATGCTGACAACAAATTGCTGCCTACAATTTGGCACAACAGGCTTTGTAGCAATCAACAAGCATTAGCATCAATTGGATTGCCATAGCACGAGCCAGTATAGCAAAATCTGGAGACAGGGAAGGCATCAGCTTTAGACTGCAATCAGCTAGTCGAGTCATTGCCTGGTAACTGGGAATTGGAATTTGCATATATTGATGATATTTTGTGCCTGCCTGAAAGAACTCAGGTGAAATAGATAACGTACCTATCAAAAAAGAATGGAGCATTTACCAGCAGGGATTGTTTTATCAGTATGAAGCAGCCTATCATCTGGCTCTCACCAACGATGGTTTTACCCTAGCCGCCTTTACTGGTTTAAACTGGAATCCTATTTCTATTAGGCAAGTACAATGGCAAGTCCTTCTCTGCAATTAGAGACAGATACGACTTCATCCCAGAAGTTCTGTATCCCTGCTCAAAACTCATGGTAAATTCCCTTATCTAAGATTATTTGCAGCACAGACAATAATCAAAGGAAAAGAAATCCCTTAGGGAAGTTTGTACGTTGAATACAGACCTGAAAAACATACTGTCATCAAAGAACTGTAAACCCATGTGAAATTATTAAAATCCCACTGTTTTAAGATACAGAAATAACCTGTTAAGTCAGTGATTGCCACGCTCATCCCTTCTAAAAATCAAGACATGACTTAACATGTAACCACAGACTTCCATAACACTAACAGCTTCACCTTAAGGTCAGCTGAGCCAGAAACTGAAAATGCTACTTCTGGTTTTGTATACTGTGCTTTGCAAACCTTTCAAACGTTAAATGGGGTGGAATCAAGGTATAGCTGTGATTATAGTCACCTTTGTTTTGCAGTTTCCAAAGCCCTTGTGGAAAAATGTAACTGTGGCCGCAGACATGGAAAACTCTTACCACGTTTTTATGCATTTAATACCATTGCCTAATATTGAACTACGATGCAAATGTAGATTTATGTTAAAGGAAAGCTGTGTTTTCTTCCCAGTTCTACAGGATCCGACATGGGATTTCTCTCAGAGAAGGATGGATTCAGCTGCAGTTTGAATTATGGATCTATGAAGGCATATTATTATAATTGCATCACAATATTTGGAGCTATACCAGCTTATGTTAATAGGGAACCTAAAATCCGCAGAATCTTTCCAGTAAATCCATGCCTAGTAGATATCTAGGCCCCTAAAGATGCAGAGGTGCACTGTAGACTTTGCACAGTGAATATACATTTTCCACAAGAATTCAAAATGAACTAAAAATTAATTCAAAATTACTATTCGTTAGCTAACAAAGCCTACCTTAATGATAAAGCAAATTTAGTTAATGTAAGGGTGCAAACGTATGCGTCTTTCAGAACTGGCACTTGCATGATCGTCTGAACTAATGAGTGGTAACACACAAAGCCAACAGAGTCTAATCATGTTCAGTATCTGCCTTCTGCCTCCCCATGGTTTCTCATGATGCCTGACCCTGAAGCTTTAGCGTAAGAACTAAGCCTAGCAGGCAGGTCTGTAATTTAAGTGCCAGACAATAAAAAAAGAGCTACCCGGACCCTTGCTGATATCATCAGTGAAAGAAATAGACCTGATTCTCAATTGCGCTAAGGCTCCTTTGTGCCTCTCTGGCTATCCAAAGTCACTAGCACCAGTACCAACAGGCTCATACTTCCCACGAAGGTGTGAGATATGGGAATACTGATAGAAGAAGCCCTCAGTATTAATGATAGTGGGTTCAGATGGACAGTGAGACACTTAACTCAAAGTTTCTATTAAAGGATCTGGGAGACAGGTAGCTGAAGGATGAACACCACCAAAGATTTCCATCTGTGTCTAGGAGGTGTTCCTACTGAAGAGATATTGCTGTAATAATCCTCAAATGGCAGGAAGAAACACAATGTAAGGAAACCGGGTAAGTTAATGCTTTAATAACACGCAAGTAACGGTGTCATCCATTTACCCAAATCAATTAAATGAAGGAGGACAATCTCGTTTCTAGGCCGTTGCTAGGACAGATTTGCCGAGGGCTTCTGCACATTTCCACTCCCCCCTATTCCTGAAGCACTATTGCCCTCTGGCTGTGAGCCTCAGCCCCTGCACGGAGCGCAAATAACCTGCCGCTTCAGCCCTGTCCCCAGCTAGTTTTGGTTCTAGCCCATGATAAGAGATGTCTACTGTCAGAAGAGTTCAGGTTCCCAAGGCTAGAGAAACTACAGTCATTTCTAATGTCACTCAGTTTTGTTGCTGTGTAATACAATAAACAAATATGCCCTTTTCTCTGAGAAACAACTACCATGGGCTGAATACAGATTTGAAATGAACCTGGAGTTCTATGATATTACCAGGAGAAAAAAACTTTATAAAATCTTTATGTGTCGTATAATTGGCATTTTTCCCCCAAACTGGTAAAAAGGCACTTGCAGGATTAACAGCAATAAAACTTTTTTTTTTCTCTCACTTTACCTGACCACATAGATGTATTTTTTTACTCCAAGCTCTGACAAGCTTAGATAATAACACTTTCTCCATACAAATTCGGTGTTTAAACAGCAAAGAAAGTCCTGCTCTGACTGGGCCAGGTGTGGTTGTCTTCTTTAATTCTGTATACAAGTCTGGGTCCTGTAACCATTGATGTTAATATAAGCCACCCAGTTTATTTCAAGATTGCAAAATCAAGTGCAGTCAGCTAAGGGGCTTCTCCCTGCCTGGGGGATACGTGTCCCCTTCAATCTCCCTCAATTAAGAGTCCTGCCCAGTGAAAAGAGAAATCGAGAATTCAAAAGCACTGCTGAAATGTCATGAAATGAGGATGATGAAAGTGCTGCTTCTTTTTGCAGGAAGGACTCCACAGAGGACATCCTTCCACAGCAAGAATTCATTCACTGATTTTCCTCCAAATGCCTCTTTGGACCAACTTCTGCAGGGTGCATCAGCAGTGCAGAGTTCAGCCAGGCAGCCACCAAATGCTACAGCGCAGCAGCAGCTTTGCCTTTCTTAGCATGATAAAACCAGGCTGAGAAATAAAGTAGAGCCAGCAGAATTACTTTTTTCTTGCCATCTCTTTTCTCCTTCCTTGATAAACCTCCATCTCCCGTTCCCTGTGGCTTTTCTGTCCTTCTCTGTCAAATCTATGTAAATCTATCCTGACTGTATTAAGTAGATAAATAAGTGATGAATATTGCTGGTAAATATTTCTGAACTCAATGCTTAAAGCAATGTTTCGGTCTTTTTTTCCTCAGAGGTGGTGGGGAAGGAAGCTGAAATGGATGAAGTAAAAATCCAGATCTGAGGACTGTAGGAATAACAAGAGCTCAGAGAGAATTGGAGGGGATCACGACAGTCTGCTCTAAACCAAAACTGATTCCATCAGAAGGAGGAAGGCCCTCCTAGGTCAGGAAAGCTGTCTGTCAGTCAGCTCAGCACAGTGACCTGCAGTATTTTTAAGGGTATTTTTCTCAGGCTACTTTTAACAAGATGACTTTTGCAAACTCCTAATTCTGCCTCTTCCAACAGATTTGAGGGGTCTTGTTGGTGAGCGTGAACTCTGATCATCTGTCGTACATCCCCAACCATACAAGCTTTCTCTTAGAAATTCTCTTACAACCCAGAAGACCTTTTGGAGAAAGTTTCCTCTATGTGAATGTAAAAGAAATAATAGCATGTTTCCCCCAGCAAATATCATTGTGGTGCTTTTGTTCTGTACCTAGCAGCAAAGTTTTGTAGTAGCAAACCAACCAATCAATTTTAATGAAATAGAAACATACATTCTCAGAGAAAGAGAAGTTCTGGAAGGAAACCATATTTTTATCAGAAGCGTTTCCTGACTGTGTGTCCCTTAGGAGTGTAAGGGGTTTAACCACTAACAGACTGACCGTGAGTCAATCCCATCAGTTATTTTCTCAAGCCTGGGCATGAGCTTGCACACCTTTGTACTGCACACTCTATGAGAGGGTCAAAATCTTCAGGGAATTTCTTTTCTATTCATGTTTTTTTCTGATTGGCTGCTATCTTTTTTACATCACTAGAGATAACGTTAAAGGGTTGAAATCCAGGACCTTTGGGCATCTAAATGATGAACTATACACAGAACTGAGGTATCTTCTCCCTAAGAAAGAACCCACCAGAAGATGAGGAAATCATCAGGAAATCATATTCAGAGAATCAGTGCCCAAGTATGCTCATCATTGTTATGGTTTGGTGCAAGAGGATTTACTTTTTTTGATATATGGAAAAGCCTCCTGTGATTCTGTGGTTTTATGTTGAAAAATCAACATAACTACAGTTATGGGAGGGTGAGAAGGGAAACATTGTAAATTTCCATGGTCCTGGAGTGAACTCATATAGCAAGAAACAAAATATTTATGAGATGAACCTCTTCAGGTTGCATATTACCGATTCTGGGTTTAATTAATAACATGGCATAGATCTATCTGGGTGAGGCACAAAGGGGGTTTTATCAGCACTGACAAAGAGCCACCATTTCTCTCTTCTGAGAAGTCTCAGACTTGGAGAAAACAGGTGATAGAGAGATTTCAATAATGCGGTTCCCTGCCTTTTTTGTGCAAATTGCTGTGAGTCAGCAGGAATCTTGAAATGAAACTAGAAGCTGAACATTTTATCACGCCATTCATAACTCACCAGTGGACTCTATTTCCCGTAGCATAAAGCAGAAGAGAAAAGGCTTCAGAAGATTAACCCAAATCATAAAAGGCAATGTCTGCTAGATACTATAAAAATGATGGTCCAGATATAACAAATGACCCAGGAATTCCCGAGATACTTGATTTCCAGAAGCTGATGGCCTACTTTACATATGCATATATTTACTTTTACACATATATACATATGTGTGTGTGTGTGTGTGTGTGTGTGTGTGTGTGTATGTATGAAGAATTTATTTTATTTTTTATACACACTATATATGTTTTACATACTACTTTCACAGCCACTCCTGGCCATTGCTGAGGTTAAATGTGCTAAATGGAATTTTTATCTTAATGCTGCACAGAGCTCAGATGCGACCTGGAAATTGGTCTGTTCAGCATCAATTATGTGGGAGTCTTTGCAAATTACAGATATTCCACCTTTCCTTTTTTTGGATGTACCTGCACTATCAGGGAGCAATCTATTTGGCCACTTACACGTTTTTAATTCCTACTCTCTGCAAGCCTACAGTCTCTCTAGGGAGCTCTGCATTGGTGTGGTAGAGAGCACACAGTCCTTGTGCCCATTGCTCACCAGTCAAAGTCTGCCTCTGTGCACACGCATGGCTCCGAGGTCATAGCCCCAGCGTATTTTCCTTGCATGCATTTCTTCTCTGACTTGCGCTTCTTGTAGATCCTTTTTGCTCCCATGATGCAAGCTTCTCCCTGGAAACAAAACCGAAAATATCTTTCTCCGACACCCACCAGGCTATTTGTATCACCCAGTTTTTCCAAGCCTGTGCAATGGGAGCTGTGACTCAAGGGAAGAGGATGGGAAGTCAAATGCCATGTCCGTACACTGCAGCTAATTAAAGCTATTGAAGCTGTAACTGAAACTAAAACAGCTTTTCCAATACACGCTAAGAAATGATTTGAGGTTACTTATGTATCTGATTCAGTTCTGAATTCGTTCCAAAGCCAATGAGCAATTGATCCAGGCCCATTTCTCATTTATAGATTAGGTTTCACAGCAACTGAAAACACAGTCTGATCCCTCTGCAATTTGAGACACAGAGCGGTCTATTCTTCGGTCTGATCTTTTTGGCAATAATTTTGTTCAGTAGAAACTGGTTATATATGTATATGTAAATACTTTCCATGGACTATGAGTTCAGATTTTACAGGGTTTGACGTGTTATGTGGATGCTAAAACTTCCTTGTCTTTTCAATCCTATCTTCAGCACCCTGCAAAATATTTCTATCTAGGGAACAAGGCTCAGCCTTGTAATCTCAATGGAAAGCAAATCAAAAGGCAAGAGTCCATATCAGCCTTCCTAAAAATAGTTCTGCAAGCTCCAAAGCCAACATCCTCAAAGATATACTGCAAAATCCTTGGCATTTTTGCTTATGCAAGCACAAGAAAGTAAAGAACAAAATACAGTGGGGTCTCACTTGTTACCTTTTATGCTGTTAAAATCTCTGGAGGAAAGAGAAACTTTTCATGGCTTTGATTTGCCCACGAAACAGAAGGGCCCTAATGGCAACTGGTGTAAAATGCTGTGCCTCCTTGAATTTCAAGGAAGCTGTACTGATTTTCAACATCTAAAGATCTAAGTCATAACCGGTATTTTTAGTGTGGAGTTGTGCCTTGTGTGAGCAGCTAGTCTGAGTCAAGCTACTTTCATTTCATATTCATTATTAAATTCTTCCCCAGCAAGATACATACAGAAAGACAACCTTTGATGATGTAAATGGGTGTTTCGCTTTAGACTTCAGTGAAGCCTGTGGTGTTTATATAACCACAGAATTTGGGCCATATTTTATTCTAACCTGATATAACACAGGCTGTTGCGTCAAACTTGGCGGAGATGGGAAGTTGCCCCAGGGCAGGTGCAGGCACTGTGCTGAGCATGTTACCCTGCTGGGCACTTAAGCAATGGTTCCAGGAGTGATGCAGCAGCTGCATCCAGGATGCAAGGGACAGAGCACGAGGGCCCAACGAACTGGGGAATAAAGTGCCTGACTGCCACAGCAGAAGTACCACTGCTGAGAGAGACAGAACAAGGATGAAACCAACTGAGTAAGAAATGACGCTGAGGGCAGGAATTTGGAGAAGCAAGTGTGAAAGCAACTAGAAGGATCTTAAGACACTGGGTCTGAGGACATAGAAGGATGGAGGAAGAGAAAGGAGGTAAGGATGGAGGAAGAGAAAGGAGGTAAGGATGGGGAAATTGGGTGGGAGATAGGACAGTGGAGGAGTTTAGGCCTCTTTCAGTGGCAGTGCTTCTGCCACTGTTGCGTTCTTCAACTCTGGATAAGTCTGAGTTAATTGCCTGCATGGAGAATGAAACCCAAAAGGCAGCTGTTCATCCTTCGGGGCTCACAGAGTGCAATCTGAGGCCAACACACCATGTGACAAAATAGACCCATCCAGTAAGGGACAATCTGATACACCAAACTAACAGGAAAAGACATTGGATGATAATGATTTTTAACTGTAGGACCATTAGCTACTTCAGGTCAGATCCCAGCCTCCTTGCATCTCACCTGGCTATGGAGTTGCCAAGGCCTGTAGTCCTCTTCTGCACACCTCCGATCAAAAATGGACTTGTAGTCTACTTTCACCAGCTGCCACTCTGAGCGGTGGCTGAAATGTCCAAACACTCTACAGAATATAGCAGAAAGAACATACAGTGAGAGTTAGCACTGCATGGAGTCTGGCAGTTAGAGGTACAGTCACTGATGAATTTCCAACAGAGATTAATTACTTTAGGAATGCCAGTCCTACTGATTTTCACTTGACTGACATAGTGAACGTGAAACTTAGGTTGCTAAATATCTACAACCCTCTTAAAAATTGCATGTAACTTTTATCCTGTGGATCAAGATCCTTCCACTTACATTGATCCCCAAAATGACTATACAGAGAAGACTTCTGACATAGGGCTGGAGACAGTTATACCTATAGGAGTTTGATATCTCAGTTACAAGCTTTGGGAGTCCCTTCCACACAAATTAATATCAGAACCTGAGGGGAACATCCTTCATACATCTCTATTAACTCAGGTTAGTTTCCAAGCCACATATTCTGTTTATTACAGGTCAGCCCATTTTTTACAGACAGAAACTGAGTTTTCCTCCCGTTTTTGCAAATCCGATCTCAGGTAAAATGTCGCAGTTTCTGGCAGGATGAATCCAGATTTATGCACCATGCAGAACTCAGCATACCACGCTGAAACTAATCATAATTTTTCATGAGTCAGCCTCCAGGCAACGTTTTGTCATTCATTTTTATAAAAGAACGTCTTCATTTTTCTGTGTCTCAGTTAAGAAAAAAAGAAAGCAGCAGCAAAAACACTGTTATAAAAATACCCCACTCTTTTTCTTTCAAATATTCATCTGTCAAGAGTAAATCTGCTTTAAATAACATTCAATTTGAGGAGTTAGGTTTCATGCTGATAAGCTAAGTGATAATGTTTTTGCAACTTGCCAGGACCCATGTTGTCATTCCCTCAATCATATCACAAATAAACATTGATGATTTAGCAACAGAAAACTGCATACTCCTGGCTTCAGATAGTACCTGGTTTGGTCCCCAACCAGAAATGTTATTATGCTACAAACAACCCTTGTAAGATATTTATGGTGCAGTTCACATCAACAGTAGCATGATGGCATGCTCACTTACGTCATGATGAGAGTTTCCTCTCCAGGTTCCCCTAAAACTCCATCTACAAACAGCGGGAGGGATGTGAAACTGTATTTGCTCCAAGATCTCCCTTCATCAAAACTTAACCTAGTGGAGAAAGCAGAATTAGTGTCTTCTATCCTTAGTCTCCTCCTACTTTACTTGAGGAAACTCTTTAGTCTACTACAGCTGCTATGGAGAAGTGGGAAGCAACTTCTGTTCTTGGATACTGCATCTTTAGTCCTTTAAATAACTATTTTTTTGGGGAAGCATCATAAATCAGAACACTGATCAAGCTTGTTTGGCATCATACCACTAACCCATGACCAATACTTAAGTGGTAGAAACTAATAAAGTTATGTTAGTGATTGATGTTTCAAGGGCAAAATATAGCCTAGGATTTTTTAAAAATAAACAACATATTTTAAGCATCTTATTTTTGGGTCCTCAACATAAGACATTTTAAAGAGGTTAGATCTCTAGAGTACCACGAGCTTTGCCTCTTCTGACCAGCAGTCTTCCCTGTGGTGGGTCTAAGTGAAAGCTTGGAACCACGCACTCATCACTTCTTAAGACTTGGGTTCGTGTGCTTCAGAGATTGATATGACACTGACTGTCATATCAATGTCTGTGGACGTACATCATGCAAGGACATGGAAGTAAATTATGCAAAACAGCACAAAACTATATTCTAGCTTCCACACAAACCCAAGAGTGCTAACTAGCGGGGACACTTTTGCCTAATTGGCTATATAACCCTGAATGTATTCAACAAAATTCTAGTTCATAAGTGCTGCCTGCCACATAGAAGACAATTTAATTAATATTTTTGAAAATAAAGAGTACTTTGGTAACTTAATAAGAGACAAAGCCATAATCCAGATACGTATTACATAAATAACCAAACTCAAGAAGCAAAGTTGTGGTAAACCAGGAAAGTTGTGGAATTACATTGACAGTATCTCAGATCTGGCCAAGCTGAAACTATGTAAGCTGGAATTGCCAGGATTTCTTAGGTTTATCTGAGCTAATGTTTGGCTGTATCTTAACTGATATTTTCTAGATTGTAGCTACAGAAAACGCTGGATGCAGCCTAATTGCCTGCTTCCTGGCATCTGAAAAGAGGGACAGCAGACGTTTAGCACAAATAGAGTCATTACCAGAGATGTCTGATAGGCAGAGATGTGTGTTTCATGGCGACCAGTACTCCACCTTGATCCAGGTACAGAACACTGTGCTCTTCCTCAAAGATCTGGGAAGTGGGGGGGGAGCAGTATATATTTAAATCTAGTTTCCTTAGTATGAAGAAAACATTATAGTTCTTTAAGTACAATCACGACAGAGGTATGTGCTAAGGAAGTTATGGAGTAGAGGAAGACAGCTTGTATAGAGACAGTTCCTGAGTTTTGTTTTTTATTGCTTAGGTTTTGTTTATTTTTCCCTGTTTTTCCGGGTCTTTGGAAAGTGTGTTCTGTCTCTGCTTGACTGAAAGTCAGAAACATGAACTTTTGCAAGGATCAACAGCTTCCCTTCTTTCGATGACAGATTTTTGTTTAAAGAAGAACTTAATGTGTTCGCATGTATTTGGCCCTATTTCACATAAGTGATGTAGACAGAAAAACAAGGGCTGGTCAAACATTGTAAAATAATTAGATTCTTGGAATATCAAATATTTAAAAAGATTTTCTTTTCCCATGTCTTTTTTGTGCTAGTTTTCTGCAAACATCTGCTCTCTAGTTTATATAGCAGCATTTGTCAGTCTGTGAAAGTCACTCTTTCTCTCCATGACTTGATATCGCATCCACAAAATAGGAATACTAGAACTTCCTGTTCTGAGGGTAAACACATTAAACGGCAGCGACGCTTTGTTAACAGGTGGGATTCCACTAAATATTATGAATTTGATTTAACATAATCATCTGGTCTCTTTCCACAATTAATGAAGAGGTAGCTTCGGAACAGGATGAATTAAATTCTGTCTTTTTCTCCATCAGTTTAAGAGCAAGGCAAAATAATCCGCTTATATGGACACTGAACTTTGGACAATTCAGGTGAAATGAATCCCACATATAGTGAAGGAATCTCAGGAAAGTATAATCATGGACAGAGGAAAATGGTTTGATCAGTACAAGGGATGTACAACAGTAAAAGGAAACACATTCTCTCCCCCTAGTACTCATATTTTAATCTGTTCTCTTTGCTACAGGGTTAAACTGAAGTCAAACTGCATGTAGAATTATAAAAATAATTTTCTGTTATATGAAATCTAACAACATATTCAGTCTTTTTATTTGAGCATCTATCTACCTCTCAGAAGGGACGTTTACCCTTTTGTAAAGATTGGCCAAAAGCTACTCCGAACTAAAAGAAACAAAAATTAAGTACCAGTTTGAATCTACTTTTATGACAATTTCCTATGATTACTACTTAAACCTGTGATTTTGTGTCATTTACCTGTCTCCAAGTGTTCCCAGCATCAGAAGAAACAAACATGCTGATGTCATTGTCTGATAGTTCAGTGCCTATATTACCTGTAAGATAAGCATTGATTAGTGATGTAACACTCTAAGAAACAGTAGAGTTAGCAAATCAGGGGAGCAAATGTATTTATTTACCTTTTGCAATTACAAAACTTCCAGTTTTGGGAAGAGAGGGTGAAGAAGGGAAGGGAAAGACTTTCACTTTGATGAAAATATATATAAAAGATCCAATCCATGCAGCTCTACAAACCTCCATATGTAAGGGAAATGCCCTGATTTGAATCTTATGTTCATGGGAGTATAGAACTAGGAGTGATCTCCTTGGTCTTGAGGGCCAGTTTCCATAAAAACATATGACAAGTTGAAGGTCCATAAAGAATTCCATTTGATAGCCTGCCTTCCTTCCCAGTACTGGTGGTGTGACAACCCACAAGCGACTCAACATCCTCCACACCCACCACAAATTCAAGATTTTGTCAGTGTTTGCACATCATACACAGGCAAACTTAAAAAGTTTCATACCTGAAGCTACAATAATACTGGGGGCAGTGTCTCGGCTGGCGATGTTTCCTGAGGTATAGGGATTATCTGAGACCTTCAGGTGAAGATGAAGGGAGCAATAGGGCTATGGAGAAAGGGGAAATAAAAGTAAAAAGCAGACACAACATCAACTGCATGCTCCTATTTCTACAGGCTTAGAAATATATCGTGTCTTTCTGTATTACTTCCTAATCACTGCATTCAGCCACCTGTAGAAAGACACAGCCACTGTCCTGCTTCTGTTGCAAGAGCTTTGCTATCATTTCTGAATGCAACCCATTCACTAGGCTGAAAATCTCACAAGGACAAGATCTTTGAGGCTGTACCCACAAAAGAGGCAACCAGGCTTGCAAGGGCAGGTTACTGGTAAGGACTACCTAGCTCCCCTGGCTCCTAGCTCTCTTGAGAAGCAAGCAAGGCTGCAGATATGATGAAGTGACTCTCAGAGCAGCAGCGCCCAAGCTGTCTCTACAATAAGAAGCAACATAGCCTTATCAGTGTGGTGCTGAGTCACCACTAATTAGCCCTGAGAAACAACTTAATTCAGACAGTGTCGTACCATTACTTGACTCTGAGTATTTTTGACACATGACTCTGTTCTGCACTGCTCTAAGAGGAAATACCAGGACTGGAAAGTGCTAGTTTAAAAGTTGCTTAAAACTTCATCGCCCCATCTGGATGTGACCTTTGAGATTTCAATACAAATACATCCATGGAAACCTCACCTATTTGTTATTGATTTTGTATCTCGGCTACTGAGATGAGACAGGAATGGTACAGAATAAATCAGCTGAGCAAGAAAGTAAGACAGCCAGCCAGATTTCCAAAGTTGCCTTTACAATTCCCTTGCAGTAACTGCCATTATAATTCCCCAAACCTGTAGTGTGATAATTTCTGCCAATTTCTGATTATTTTTGCCTTCTCTTGGATTTTCAGTATTTTTTAATTCCAAACCTTATGAAGAGCCCTTCATGAAACATGCTAAGTGAACGGAGGTGGAAAAATACTAGCAAGAAAACCTGAAGCAATTGAGGGGGACATCACACAGGAATACAAATACAGCAAAGCCCACGCTTCAGCTTGCACAGCTCTAAGATGAGCAGAAGAGGCTATGCAGAAGGACCTTCAGGCTCTAAGGAGGCAGGTCTTTCTGTCTAGTATCAGCTGCCTAAAGGCTAAGTCTCTACAGTTTTGTAGGCTGCAGGTTTCCTCTGCAGGAAACCTAGCCCCATAGGTCACCAGAGGAAGACCACTGATCCATCCCATCTCAAAGTAGTTGTCTATGACTCTGAAATGAAAATCTCCCCGTGGAAAATGGCAGGGGGTTTTGGCAAAGGTGAATGAGAGTGGTGAGGAGGGATGGGAGCTCTCACTTACGCGAGACAGGAAAAGGGGACACAGGGTGGTGCAGAAGGGAACACAACCTGCCAAGTGGAATGTACTGAGCAGCCTAACTCTAGCTGACAGCCTTGCAAGGGCAGCCGCTGGAGCAGCCCGGGGGCGCAGGGAGGGAGTGGAAACCAAATCGAGCTGACATGCATGCAGGAAGTGGAAAAGCATTGCAAGAGCACGAATTCTTTCCTTTTACATTTTTATACGTTGTGAAAAGACTAAATACAGAACATATTTTTAAAACTACCATACTCCAAGCCCACTTCAGCGTTTTGAAGACAGTAGCTAATGGCAGCAGCTCAGCCAATTCCCCACTCTGACAGAGATTAGACCTCGTTAGATTAAAATCTTTGTGCTACCAGAGGTTTTCTTTCAAATTTGTCTCATTTCACAGATATAGTACACAGAAATGGAATATATATCTCAAATATTAAAAGCCAGGTCACCTGTCTAAGCAGAAAGATGGTATTTTTAGTGGCATGACTTCTTATTAGTTGGAGTGCAGTAATGCTTACGATCTTTAGTGACATTTGGGTACGGTGCAAAAACGAACCTCTCCACTTCAACCAAACACCTAAAGTTATTGCCCATAGCCATCTCATGTCCTTACTGTGGCAGCATTCTCTTCTCCATCCCTGATGTACACCTTCTCCACCTGTATCCCTGTATAGTTCATTGACAGATATTTTTCCAGACCAGTTTGTCTTCCCTCATACTGTTGGTCCCTTTGTGTTCCTCCTCTAGCTCCCACAGCTTAACTCATATACAGACATCTCAGCTTTGTTTTTTAGAATTTCCATCAATTGTCTTTATCCTTCTTCTTGTTACCAACAGGCTATTGAAATCATTATTATAATCAGAAATACCAATTTTCGGTTTCCCTGTCATTACCTAGTACCCAGATATGCTAGGCAGACACCAAGGGACAGACAACCACTGCCACAGAGCATTTACAACCTAGGTAGAAGATAAAGCATGAGTGACGTAGCCCATTGCTCTGCCCACTGAGATCATTCTTCCAACCACGCTGGAGTTCATTACGTGCTGCCTAATATTTTCAAGCCAGCACTTTTATGCACCCCTCTCAGGAGGCTCATCAGACCTCAGTAAAATTTCTCACAAACCCCACTTCTTGGCTGTTCTGCAAAGCCCGCCTGAACAGTCTCCAATGGCACGACACAGACAAACCAGCTATTAGTGACTGTCCCTGATCAGGAGTGGGGCAAAGTATTACAACACAAGGATGTTGGTAGACATCATTCACAAACCTTGGGGTGGTCACAGTATTTGCTCACCTGCAATAGCAAGGAGCAATGAAGAGAGATAAACACTTCCAGGAGAGATATTCAAAACACCTCACTTAGATGCTTAAATTATTCTGTAGCAGATGGCGTGAATGCCCTCCCTTACGAGAAATGGGTCTTTGTCCTGAAATCCTTATAATCCATACAGACAAGACAAACAAAATGTGGCAGGGAATAAAGAGATGTCTGGGGAAGAGATGCACAGAGAAAATAAATGACTTGCCCAAGGTCACACAGGAAATTGGAGATGGGCCTAAAAATTGAATCAAGATTCCCCAGAGAATCAGCCCAGTGTTTTAACCACAAGACCATCCTTGAAAGCTAATTGATTAACTACCTTAGACAGACGCCCATAACTTGAAGAAAGAATTACTCCTCAGTTAACCACTTCAGAGCACAAGATAAGTATCAAACAAAACCAGCATCTTTGGGATATAATACCTTGGCAGCTATTTTATGAAGATTAAGAACATTCAGTGTAGAAAAGTGGTATAAACAAGAAAAATAAAACCTTGGGATTAGAGGGAATTTCATTGCTTTCCTCCCTCCTCACTATTCACAGCCATCTCACAAAAAATGCAAAGAATTTCTTTGAGTAGCTTTGAAAAAAACACCTCGAGCGAACTGTCAGTAGAGGGATGGTTCCGTCTGGCTTGCCTTGTGTTTCAACCAGATTCCTTCTTAACCTCCTTAGCTGCCAAATTTAGCTGCCATGTACGTATTCCTGCATTAGCTCCGCCTCAGTTTAGTTTTAAAGACCAGATGCACAGAGGACACAGCATTGCACTCACAGGCTGGGGACAGTCCTGTCACTCTGGGAAAGGGCAAATCCCATTCTGCCAACAAGCTGGAACATACGTCATTGCTGTGTCCCGAGCTATTGCTAGAGACAATTATGCTGAAAACCAGCAGCATGAAAGCATTAGCATCTGCTGTGGACCAAGGATGGGAGCTAAGCTAGATGTACAATGGACTGTTAAGAATTCACTTAGCCAGGCCATAAGGAGAAGCAGGATCATGCCAGGAATAGTCATATGTACAAGGAAAAGGAGCAACTGACGTAAGGAGGTAAAACTTCTGGTGATGTGGGAGTAGACAGAGTGTGGCTAAAGAGGTACGTGGAACTTGTGAACTGTTTAAATACTACAGCTATGTCACATTGACAAGGAACAGAATTGCCTCAGAGCAATTTTCTCCAGTTTTTCCCTCAGCAGAATGCCCTTATGGATCCCTGACTTATTTCCAGGCATGTACATTTCCAGTGCTTTTCCTTCAAAAATTTCCCTACCATCTCTAATTTCTGTAGTCTTTTCTCTATCATTTCTTGAATTCTTATATTCCATATTCTGCCTTCATCTTCCCCCACCTTTAAGTTGAAGCTCAAATCAAATTTTTAAATAGCTTGGCGCTCTCTTGCAGGATAGTTATTTCAATTTGTGGTTTTGGTGCATTTTCTGTACCGCTATACTCCCCTTCTCTTGCAGGCAGACTGCATGCTCCTGTGAAAGACCTAAAGAGTCAGTTTAGTTCAGATTTCAACTATTTGCTTTCTTGCAAATTTGCGAGTCGACCGCCTGAGACCCTGTATGCTCGTCTGATGATCCCTGCTCTACTACCATTCCACTAGCATGAAGGAGTGCTCAGACAATGAAAAAGGCCTCTTGCCTCTTTTACCTGATGTTAAGGGAAGAGGAAAAATAAATATGGCTAAACATTCCCCTGGTCTTATCGTGGGGAAGGGTTGATGACTAAGTTCCTTCCCATTCTCCTTCTGGAAGGAGCAAAGACTGAGCTACACGGTTTAAGTCCATTGAGGATTTGTCCCTTACCACCCTGAAATCACGGGCAGATTCCAATAGATGCTCAGGGACCCGAGATGCCTATCCCAACCCAAGTCACAGAGCATTTAAGAAATGGTTGCTTTCCAGTGAAAACAGAGTGGTAAGACCACACCGAACTTGCACAGAAGGAAGCAATCCTTAGGGCAATTACCTTGTTGCACAGAAAACAAAACAAAAATGAACCAGTGTTTAAATAGTTGTTTGTGCACAGTGGAGCTACAAGGATGTAAACACAATCCACAGAGAAGCAAGAGCTTCTCTAGGTCAGTTCTCACTGTGTCCCTACAAGTGCCCACACTTCTGCCCCTGCTCATGACCCCTGCCTGGCTTGTTCAAGTTTACCACCCTCAAGGGAATTCCAGCTTTTCCAGGCATATCTGACTAATTTTAAATGAATTTAATTGTGTTCAGGTGCCTATGAGTATAGTAGCAGATACAATACGAATGGGAAGGCTTCAGGGGGCCATAATCCCTTCTCAGGGAATTCAGGAACCATTCAGTCCTGGTTTATACGCAGTCATATGACCACTTCCGCTATACAGTGGATAACTGCAGCAGCAACATACCCTTGTATATAAAATCCAGAGTTCCTGCAAACGACCATTCCATAAGGACCCTGCAAGAGCAGTACCTCTGGCTCATTTGTAACCACAATGGCAAGTCAGATCTCTCCTGATCAGTGCACAACAATACCAAGAAAGGTCTTTTCTCAGAACTCAAATTTATGGGAAAAGAACAGTTTACTTTGATTCTTCTACTTGTCCACATAGTTTTTATTTCTTCTGCCTTACCAGCCCCTTGAAAATATTACACTATCATAACATATAATGGAACTATTTGGTTTCTGATAAAATTGGTCATAATTTGAAAAAGTCAAGGTGTGGGATTTTTTACCAACTATGTTCACTTGAGTTAAAACTAGTTTACAATATATTTGAAACACAAAAGCTTCTACGCATAGCCCCTTCCAAAAATTCAATTGTTTTATATCTGCAAAATTTTCTGAATGTCATCTTTTTGGGTTTCATCTTTTAGAAAGATTTAATTTAAAAATGCCTTTAGTTACCATTTTTGAAAACTTGGAAGAAGAAAACAAACACAAACAAATTCAGTCATGCTCTGAAATAACTCTTCAGTTTGACCCTCAGTCCTCCCTATTTATTTTTTCCAAACTGGAGAGAAAATGAAAGGCCTGCATTTGGGCTCAATCAAAAAATCAATTATTTGAACAGCTTCAAATATCAAGTTATTTATTCTTTGCTCTTGCAATAATGCATGGGGTTCAGTTAAAGAGATTAGTAGCATTCAGCTACGTACCACAATACTCAAAATATAACACTGATTCAGATTCTAACAAACTTATAGCCTCAAAATGAGAAACATCTTTTTTTTTTTATTTTTCTGATGGAAAATAACATGCATAGGACAGCAAGAGGAAGAGCAGTCTAAATAGTGCTTGGAACCATGTTAGAATTTGCGTAATATAGAAGCTATTGAGAATATCAAAGCCTGGGGTTCTGAGTATTATTCCACTGCTGTGTATAGATTATATAGGCTGAAAAATACATTAAGATCAGTCTAAGTTTTGTAATTTGACAGACATCTCCAATTCTATTCACACTGCTTATATTTCACTTTCACTCTTGGAAACTGTTTGCATATAATGATGATTAAAGACTTATCTATATGTTGATCTATATAAATAAGTACAGAAACAGATACAATATACACCAAACACATAGCTATACATATATTTAGATGAATGTGTCGATTCTCACTTCTGAGCTCAAAGAGAAAACGATAAATATTAATACTGCCAACAGAGCGGCCTGAAAGAAATCAGAGCTCCCCTTTCCTTTAAGCCTTTCTCAAGTTATCAGGTCCCTGAAAGTTCCTGAGCTACAACAGCTCACTCCTCCCATCTAGTGTCCACAGAATCAACTGCGCAGAAACGGCGTCCAGCTTCACCTGCTGTTTACCTGCTGTTTAAGGGGAGACCATCAGTTGTGCAGAAGGAAGTTGATCAACGATGCTTCCTTTTGTTCCAGAAATTAAATTAAATTAAGCTAAATTGCAATGCCAGCACTTGCAACACCATCTGGCAGCCCCAGGGCTTATGTACTACACTTTTATAATGCTGCATTCCCTCCCCGAGTTATACCACATGGAGAGAGGAGCTGCCCTCCCCTTTTGTGTTACCTGGTAGAAAAATATTGTTCTGGGATGTTACCGCCCCCCAGGTTTCCCCCCAGGTACTTACTAGGAGACAATGAATAGGGTTTCCTCTCAGATCAGTGTCCGGAGCCTGCAACAAACTCCAGTCTCTCCCTTTATTGTAGGTGATGAAAGTTTTCACTTGGTTGTCAATCTTCTTGTTAGCCAAGAACATTCCCTTTATCCCTGCTACCTAGGAAAAATTGACATGGCTGAAAAATAGATCAGGCCGATGCAGGTTCTGTGCACGCGCCTCTCTTGCCCTGTCAAACCCAACAGGGATCTGGTGGCTGTGTCAGTGTGGTAGATGTCAGGGCAAGAATTGCCAAGGACCATCAAAGGAGGTGCTGCGGGCAAGATAAGACCATCAGAGGCGGAAAGGTAACAAACGGAAAAGAAAGCTCATATTTCAGAATCAGCATGGGAACATGGTAAGGTGTCAATAGTATTATCTGTAAAGTGACAATCTCTCAACTGTGTAGGCATCCTTCCCCCTGAAAGGTGAAATATGCGTAGGGCAATTATTTGTTTCTTATACTGCAATAGCAGGAAACAGCAGCAATTTTGGCCTTGCAAAGAAAATGTCAACACACACATAAACTTGCAGTCCAGTGCTTCTATTCTCATACAGCCTGCTTAAGACATTTCATCTAAGGATTCCAATGTATTTCACAATTACCAGTTTTTCAACAGGATAACTTGGGGCACAGAGGTATTTTTATTACGGTTTCGTATTTTGAGGAAACCAAAGCACTGGTGACTCAAGCAAGTTCACCCAGAATGCTAGTTATAGACCTAGAAATGAGATTCTAATCCTTTTATTTTTCCCGGTGTTTTATCCAACAGCTTTACTCTGTAGACCTGCAGCAGGATTTTCTAAAGATGTGATGCTAACAGACTCACATTGGAACCAAGCCCAAAAGTGTCTTAGTTGGGAGAAAAAAAGCCAACCTCAAACCACAACTCACACTGCAGAATGTTCCCATCTTCTCAGCACACTGAAAATCAATAGCCCAATAGCTGCTGCAGCTTGCGAATGAATTTGTTAGGCTGTCATTCTGCAATCTGAGTGCTGCAATAAAAAGGGAAGCGAAATCGGGAGAAGGAGGGGGAAAGTGAGAAACTTTTTGGTTTCCAGCAAGTCTGTTCAGTCATCCACCCCATCTTTTCTTATGATGTAGAATTACTACAAATTATCATTCATCAAGACTTTATTCATAGAGATTATTACTTAAATGGCATCACGTGGCACATGGTTACACAGCAGATTCACAGTTTGTTCCAGCTCAACTGATTTAATTATGTGGCTGGATTTGGATGCTGCAGCTCCCAGTCAGTAGAACCTTTTTGCACTTTTAGTCACATGGGACTGCTAGTGTACAGTGCATTGGTGTACTTCATCATTCTGAATAGCACTCTCCTGCTTGAGCAATGGCACTGAATTTCATTTGAAGTAATGTAAAGACTTAGAAATTACTTGCTATAACGGGCAATAATCTTTAAATTAAGTAGTTAACTAATTTATTGTTGATATAAGCATAAAAAGACAGTATTTTCAATTTCTTAGCTGGATTGTTTGGTCTCACCCAACTATGTATTCAGGATTTCTTTGTTGTAGTAGAAAGCCACCCTGAAAAGACAAGGGTACCCTCTCTCCCAGTGATACCGCATGAATAGAGGGGGCTGGAAAAATAACATAATTCTGCCTTTACTACTAGAGGCCAGAGCCTATAGCTCCATTTGTACTTTTCTTTGTTGTTGTCCTGAAATCGTTGTATTATATAGTCCCTGTGAAATGCTGGCTATAAATGATTAAAGAGCATTTTATATATCAGGTGATAAATGTGTTCTGAAATCCTGTGAATTTTTCTTTTTATGATTCTAGTCATGGGCTGGGACTCAGAATCCTTTTCCGAGAAAGCAAAGTGTAAGTTATACTGTCAGTCTTGGACAGCTTTATCTTAAAAAAAGACCGCATACACTGTACATGTTTGTGTGCTCTCGATAGGAAGAGATACACCTACTGCAAACACACAACCATGACACACACAACGATCTGTTCATCCCTGCTGTTCATTCAATCATAAGAGAGAAAGACTCATGCAAGTAAGTGCATATGGGTCAGCGCAAAAAGCACTCCATCAGCTCCCACACAAGCATTGTAGACAGTCCTCACTGCCCCACATGCATTGTGTGCAGATACAAATGGTGTCTACAGCTTTAGAAAGACTCATACAAGACACTTGAACACACAATTCAAAACACATTCTTCACTCCCCATCACCAACTTCATACATCAAACACATACCTCCCAACCAAGATGCATACTGCTAAAAAAATGAGTCCCAGAGTGATAGGTATATATACCATAGCTGTAGACATATCTCACAGTCTGTCACCACTTCAGGCATGCATTCCCACGGGCAGGATTGTCTTGCTGCAGACAAGTCCAACTACAGAACCAAGCAGAGCCATATCACATCATTGGAGAGGTGCAGGAACTAGAAAGGCCACTCAGACCCAATGGTCAGTCATTCTTGCTCTTCCCTTGCTGTAGGACAGCCCTTCTGTGACTGCAGATGCACTGAATGTGGAGTCTGGTGTGCTTCTGATGAAGTGGCACTGGAAAGTGGTGGAGGGAAGAGCTATTCTCATACCCCTGCCCTGTCCAACATGCAGAAGGGGGATAGTGTCCCTCTAGGAGTGGTCTCCTCTTCCTCTACAAGGTCCAGCAGCAGAAAAGCCCACACACTGAAATAACAACCTCCAAAAGAAAGGCTCCTGATGACTTACAAGAGAAGAGAAGGGAGAACATGATGAGGCACCATGAAAGAACTTCTATTTTCTCTTCATGCCCAATGCAATTCCCCATCGAGCAGCATTGAGCACATTTATCCTTGATGTAGAATCAGTTTAGGAAACTACACACACAAACACACCCACTACAATGCAACCAGAAGAATTTACTTCTAACACCTAACACACATACATACAGACACATGCATGTTAAACAGGTCTTTCTCTTCCACCTTCTCAAATAATCTTGCATTTCTAAATATACCACTGTCACCACAGAAGGACTCATTTTGCAATCTCTCCACTTCCTTATATTTTATCTATGGCTCTTTTTTTTTTTCTTCTCTCATCTTCATCTCCATTTACCCCTAGAGCATTCAGCATTTCCAACAACCCTACTGGGAGAATCATGCTGGATGGCTTTCTGTTCCCTACCAGATAGAACATCAAATTGAAAGGAAGGTTTGTGCCAGGTTTAGTGTCAGCCAATGTTCTTTCTATCTAGATAATCAGCAGATATGACACTACAAGTCTGATTCCATTAATTTCAATCCAGGTTACTGTTTGGTGTCAGCCTAATAAAACAAAACAAAGGCTTTTTCTTTCCCCCTGGGATGTAGGACACCTTTACATAATGCAGTGAAACTGCTTCTTGAGCTGACAGTAATAAGAGGCAACAGATTTTTCATTGGCTGCCAGCGCTGCAGAGAGATTAATAGTAAAAATGTCCAAATGACTGAAATGCCAGTGCCCATCCTCCTACAGTTCATCTGCATTTATGTACAACACTTGGGCTGTCTGGACAATTCAAGGTGGTTTCCAAGTAAAGGGCAGCTGAAGGCAAACTATATAGCAGAGTTAATAATCAGATCGTGATGAGGGAATACGGGAAGCATCTTCATTTTCAAAGGAACTCAGATCTAGTTCATGGTCAGAAAGTCACCTGAAGGAGACCTGAAAAGAGAAGCTGATCCTCAACACAGCAGCTGAGGACTGAATTTCTACTTAGCTGAGTGCTTTCTCCAGAAGTAAAACAGGCAGCAGAGCAAGAGAAGTAGAAGGGCACATTAAAAGTCTTATTCTTAGGATCAGTTGTCATAGAAGACAATGTAAACTGTTTTTTTTTCAGGTGAGCTTAGGCAGAATGTACTTGTCAGAAAAAGGCGCAGGGGTTAAAGGGACATCAAAATTTGGCAGGAGAGTTTCCATGCTCATGGGATAGCCCAAAAGGGTGTATCTAAAATCACTTCAGTTCCCAGAATAGTCCAAGTTCAGGAAAGTAACAAAGATAGCTGAAAACTGCTGTCTCTTCTTACTTAAAAAAAAGTATTAGGCTGTCAGAAATGCAACAAAAATTGGAGAATGATGTTATTCAGAGTGTTGGGAGCTTTCCGAGCCACAGGCTGGACCACGTGGGTCAGCAGGATTTTGGCAGAAAACTAAAAGAGTTCCTCTTAGGGACTGAATGAACTACTCCACTACATCTTCCGACACATATCTTCATGTGCATAAAAGAACTATGAGCTCTTCCTCACTTGAGAACCTACAGAAGAATAGAGCAGTGAATCTGTTCACAATATTAGGGTGGGCCTAAATTCAACACCTGTGTAAAACCTGACCTTGAAACTCAGCTGATTGCACTGAGGCCCTTAAGTAAAAGGAGAGTAAAACTATGTGTTTAGTTACTTTTTGATTCTGCTGTTTACATGCATATTATGAGACTGATGTGCAAGAAGGAAACAGTACCGTCATTGCATGAGCTCCTGAGATAGGAATGAGATGTTTGGAGTCATGACATACCTCATAGAGGTCAATCATCAAATTCCCCTCCAGCCCTTGACTACTCTTGACATTTTCCAAGGCCAGGGTGAAGTACACCCCTCGGGTGTCGGAGATATACAGATTGTATGTGTCGTTCTGGTTCCACTCTTGTACAGCTGCGAACACCTGATTCTCATCTGTGCTGATAACATGCATGTCCTAGGGAGAGAAAAGAGAGGCAGGTTACTAGAGGGAGCTCTGCTCTGTCGTTTCCAAGGGCACCAAAGTGATAGTGAAGGAGGAAGGGATATATTTTGGCTGGAGTTTAATCAGAAACTGTAGACAATACTCCTGTAAGCAGATAATTCCATTCAGGAATATTTTACACCAGCTCACTTTCGCCAATTTTCAAAGCAGTAATTAACTGATGAGGTGTTAATTGGACATTTACATTGGC
>VYZM01022847.1:124528-146760 GCA_013398915.1 Dromas ardeola
AAAAAGAAAGAAAAAAGAAAGAAAAAAGAAAGAAAAGAAAGCAAAAAAAAGAAAGCAAAAAAACAAGAAAGGAAAAAAGAAAGAAAAAAAAGAAAGAAAAAAAAAAGAAAAGAGAGTCCCCTCCAAAACTTAATTAACTACTGGAAAGAAATGGTAGTTGACATCAACTGTGGTAATCTGTCTACATTTCATGCTGATGTCCTTGACTAGCCAAAGTGCTGACTTTGTTTTCAGTCCTTTCTTGCTTGCAAATGTTCTGTTAAAGAATAATGACGTTTTCACTCATTGAATGTCATCTTGCAGTTACTTGTGTTGGATTCAAGAATTTCTGTACAATCTAAATATCTGTGTGTTCATACGGGCATTCCAGCAACAGCAACCTACCTTGGGCAAGGAGTACTTTGGCAGCTTCATCTGTGCAAATGCATTCCTCCTATAAGAAACGTAATAATGCGGTCTTCCTCCTGATGTCAACTAGGAGAGAAGCAGGAAAGTTATCATCAGGATTTCTTTAAAATATTTTTTTATTATCACCAGGGAAAACATCAAGCAAAAGCTGTCAAGGGAAATACCACAGTGTTGGTGGCAATGGCTTAAAACTGCAGCACTATTACAATTGATGAACAAACATTGATCCAGCTGAGGGTGTCTGAAAAAGAAAGGAAGAGAAATCTAATTTTCTGCAAGGAGAGAAAAAGGCCAGAATTTCAGGTGAAAGTCTGGGGAAAGTGAAGTCCTGGCTTCACTTGAGCCATTATGTCACCTGCTGATAGCACAGTTCTCCTCTGCCTTACCACAAAACGGTTCTTTGCTATCTGCAGAGCTGCCATGTAGGCTGTTGGTTAGATCAGCAGATTGGCAGACATGATGCTTGATTTCCATTTTTGCCTCCAGCTTTGATTCCTGTGTGGCTCTGTACAAGCCATCATATGTATCTGTTACCAGATCAGCTAAGCATTCACAGCTCCTGAAGGCAAGAGAAGCTCAGTTGATTTGGTATTTCAGTTAATCTGGCCATTTATTTAAGTGCCTAAATACTGATGGCAAGACCTTGAAAATGCTGGGTTAGAGCAATGTGAGGTTTCATTTCCTACCACCTATTAAAGGGGGAAAAAAATAGAAAGAAAAAAAGCTGTCAGTGTTATCTGGCTTCCAGTGCAGCTGAAGTATAATCAATGTGTACTTTGAAATCCTTGGATGAAAGATACTGAAAGAACAAATATTCCAAGGGATTCTCCATGCAGAACTTTGCTTTAATTGCCTGATATCTGGGCTTATCAAGAATTTTCTTTAGTAGCAAGTGTTTTAAAATGCACTGCAGTAATTTAAAATGCAAGATACACAGAGGCTAGGTTCATACCAGATTAAGTAAAATAAGAACTATTTCTTATTCTAAAGCTCTTCAAGATTTTTTTTAAGGGAATTGGGCAAACGTTAGAGGAAGGAAGGCCAGAAGCATTGTTTATGAGACACTGTGAGTTTGTAAAAAAAACCAAGGTGTAGTAGGAGAAATAAACTGGCATTCCCATATCTTTGTGCTTTTGAGCCTACTAATTCTCATTCCAAATGCCTTAGTTGCAGAAAAGCTAGATGGAGATCAAGGAAGGTAGGGAAGGCTAGAGAGGGGTGCTCAGGGTGTTCATCTATTCTTCCAAGCCTTTACTGTCTGTTATAGGGCTATTCATCCTCTGAAGATCAGTGCGTGGGATAAGGCAGGGTCCAGCATCAGCCGTGGTGTGTTATTTAGCCACTTCTTGCCAGCCAGATACATCCAGATATATATGTAACCACTTGAAGAGTCGTATTTCAGATTACCAGCCAACAGTGAATTCACTGACTACTTCAAATACAGCAGAGGTCATTTCCAGGGATTACTATATTATTATTTCATACCTGTAAGTGTCAATTATTAATGATTGGTAAGTACTATTTCTTTGACCTGTTATATTTATTTCTGTTTAAGAATCTTAAGAAGTTTAAGGATTAAAATAGGAGCTTTCCAAATATTACATGATACCTTCCCAAACTGCAGTGCAAACATGAATATATAAAGTTGTGCAAAGTCCCATTGGACACTAAGGGGAACATCATAAAAGGCTGCCTCTCCTCACATGTTCCTCCTTACACCGTGCAGCTAGCACGGAGGTGGAACAAAGCCAAAATTCGACAGCACTGGGAGCACTATACAACAGTTTATAGACAAAAAGAGAAAAGAATCAAAATACAAGGGCTGTCCAGAAAGGCAGACAATCTTCCCAGCATTGACTTCAGATGAGGCAAAGGGGCTGGTTTCTCTACAGTGTAATAAGGTCAGAACATCAGGTCAGAACAGAGAAAACTAACAATCTTGAAGAGTGCAAAACCAAGGCATTAGTGATGAAGTAATGAATCAGTTCACATATGAAGAGAAATTCCCCAGCTCCTGTGTCACTCAAGTCACAAACATACAGTCATTCTGAAATGAAAGAGCATGGCTCAACAGTGATGTGTGCCCCTGTTTTCCTTACCACATAAAATTTTCATTTATGCTTCAGACACACTAGGCACAAAAGCTATTCTGGAACGTATGTCCCAGATTTATTTGTGGATGATTTAGACTGGTGTTTATGACTGAGTTCATTAACTGAAGGTAATTGGCAATCAACTCACACAATTTAAAGTATCAGTCCTCTCTCTTTCCTCCACCCCCAAGCATGGCAAAATATAAACTGTCTGGAAGACCAGTTTAGTCCTAATGATTTCCAGTTCACCACCATGTTCCCTACAATTCTGTTGTTATTTTTGTCCTCTTCAGCTGTTATTACATGGGCACTGGCAGCAGGCTAATGAAACCCACAGTAGTTCAGATCTATTCACCAGCCCTCACCTGAAACGCAGCTTGGCTGAGTACATTTCATCTCCAGCCTTTTCACTATAATCACAACTGAGGCATAACAATAAAGCCTGATTACTCCCCTTCTTTGGTTCTTCCCCCGACTCCCTCCCTCCTTTCCTATTTCCCTCTCATGCTCCAAAAAGCTTTGGTCTACTCCCTTGCAATAGCAGATGACTGACATACCACTTCAGGCTGGGGGGTTAGAGCAGTAACCCTAGAGAGCTGATGTGATTGCAGGGAGTGGCACAGGGCATCCCAGTACATATGGTGGATGCTCCAAGGAAGGAACTCTATGAGCCTACAATGAAAAGATACTAGAGGTAAAAGGAACGCTATTACTATTGTAATGAACTGCTACGATCCACTCAGTGCCTTTATTAACGGGATCCAGTGTTGTCTGATTAGTTGGGAGCTAACAGACATGCAAAGGAATGGAAGAGAAAATAACATAATACAGAACAATATAATATAAAACTGGAGAATAAATAAGAGAAGAGGGTTTTCTGCACCTGAACAAAGACATAATCATCCTGGACGATCAGAGAGTTATGGTCAATATAGCCTGGAAAGGGTTTGCTGCGAGTGGCTTCACTGCAGTTCTGCATCTTGCAGGTGATGTATTGGGCATCTGAAAGGAAAAGAACAAAACCAAGACTCTTGAGATCCTGAGCACAGATTCTTCCTACTGTCACAAACCTATTTGCTGAGGTGGCATTTATGCTTCCCAGCCTCACGCAACATGCAGTGACACTATCCATTCATTGCAGCACAACACTTCTTTCCCTTACACGCCTCATAAACCCACCCTTGATTACTGTCTTCCTTTAAGTTCCTTCCTTTTTCACCCCCCTCGGCCTCCCGTTATTTCTTTCATTCCACTCTACACCAGAGCTATACCATTGCTCCTTTATATCAAGAGAGAGCCCAAGATAGCCGATCTGATTACTCCATGCCACTCTTGTGGTTCCATGCTGGAAGGAGACCAGAGGCAGCATCTGAAGGTGGCATTTGAAGGTAGCCTTTGAGCAACCTGGTCTAGTGGGTGGTGTCCCTGCCCATGGCAGAGGAGTTAGAACTAGATGATCTTTAAAGTCCCTTCTAACCCGAACCATTCTATGATTCTATGATAATGTAATGCTTGTGGCTCAAGTCTGACAGAAACCCAGTCAAGGGCCTATTATTCAGCACTGTAACCTGCCCTGCAGAGTTTACCTGGATGCTACCCAGGCTTACGCTTAAAGTAAGGAACTGAGTGTGGGAACAACAGAGCTGTGAAGGGCCCTTCACAGAAGAAACAAACAGCCTAAGTCTTGGGACTCCCAAAGTAACTATGGGTCTGAAGAGTTGTGTCTATGCTGCAGGACAGATACTCTCCGTGCTGAGCTTCTACAGTTTTCCCGTCATCCCCACGGTGTGGCATTTGCTGTAGAGCACGACAGCTTCTCCACGGTCACATGCTGAGTTTATTTAGAACATGACCAAGGTATAAGGCATACGCAAGTATGAGGACACCTTCGGAGGACACCTGCCCCATAGTGTCACCACTGAGAACCCATTCCATGTCACACCTCTATTTCCTACAGCGCTTGCACTCTGCAGAGTAATTCAGATCAGCTTGGAAAGTAATTCAGCACACCTCCTGTTCGGGGGTTTTACCGACTTCTCTGTTGACAGTGTAGGTAGATACACTCTGGCAAACCTGGGCAATCATTCCACACAGTCTTGAAACTAAAGGCCTTAGCAGTTTCAATCAGTTGTATGTTTCAAAGTAAACGGCCTAAATGCAGCCCTAAAGCCATCTCATCCACTGTCACTCTATGGGACATCCTCATCTCCTGTTCTGAAGCAGTGCAGGGTGCTCATCTCATAATCCACCACCTGAAGAAAAACAATTTGATTTTCTTCATGGTGATAATTTATTCTAGAATACAGAACCAGATTCTCAGTATTCAATTTGGGCTCTTTCAGATCAATTAAGAAGTTGCACTTTGTTTAATGACGAAGCCGATTTACAGGAAGGAGGATTCTGGCATTTTAGCATTAACGCTTACATGACAGAAATACTACATGACATTTAATTTTAGAACTACTTCTAATATTTTTCCTTGTTGGAAAAGCACAGCCCCTTGTTTGATATAATTACCACCTTCTGATCAGAGAAGCAGCATTTTACACTGAAACAGAAATGGCTGGATTTTTACCATCTCATATTTAATCTTGGTTTTAATTAAAATCTATGATTTGACATTTCCCTCCTTGCTTCTAAGGGCTGTTGACTTCTGCTTGAAACAGACATGCAGGGTAACGAACCTTCAGGAAAGTTTGATGAGGGATGATTTTACCCCAGCATTTGCGGAGTTCTTGGAATATATAAATTGCTAAGTATTATTAGTCACTGCAGTTTATAACATTTTATGCTTTCGCAGCTCACTGCAAAATATTAATTTAAACAGCCCAGATAGCAAGATCGAAATGCATTTCCCTTCAGAGGGACATGATTTTTTCCACATTAGCCACGAGAGGGCAGGGAACGACTTAACTCCCAGGCTGCTCATTCCAGGGAGCTCAGGAAAGTTCCCTTTCAGAGCTGTTCAGCCCTTTGTCCCTCTGCTCCCAAGAAGAAGAGAGACAACGGGGCCAGAGCCTCTTCCACCACCCAATAGTACTGTGTGGTGCAGCATGTCCTCTTCTAGTCATAAGATGAAGAACAGGCATGCCTTTCTTCACCTGCAACACAACCAGTTCCCACTCCTCCTGTTAATTCAATCCATTGTACCATGAAGGACAGCCCCCCCACACCTGCTCCCATGTTCATCTCCTCCCATTCTGTCTCAAGAAGGTTCCTGACAAGTGCCTGACAATCCTGAGCTCAAACAAAGTGGCATCAGTTGAAATGGCTGTCCCCACCACTCCCTGAGCTGTTGGTAAAACTGGGTGGCTTTTCACATGTGGGATCGAATCACCCAGCATAGAGCTATACAGGATCAGAACTCTGTTTCCCACCTTGTTTCCTTTTTTTTTTTTTTTCCCCCAGCACTATTGTTTCCATTTACTTCCACAGGCACACCGGCTGCCTGGGAGACACCGAGACACCGAGACTGGAGTGCCATCAGACTTCCCATGCCAACAGGTTGTCTGTCCCAAGGGCACAGGGAGGTAACAGGACGGGCGCTGCTGGGACCAGCCAGCAAAGATGATTAAGGAATCTCCTCCACAAGAGATTTTAAAGAGCAGGCCAGGTTGACATCCATTAGAAGTGACTGAATTTTTTTTGATCCTGTTTTAAAGGAGGAATGGGGACTATGTCTATTTCTGCTGTGATCGCAGGAGTCTGTACAGCAGTGATTGTACCATTGATGAAGATTTACTAAGGTAATTCCTGTGAACTTTTACAGTGCAATTCTCCATGGCTTCAATTCTAAAATGCCAGTAATAACTACTAAAGGGCAGAGCACTGAAATTGCTTAAGCTAATCTCCCAAACAGCCAAACCCCGAGATCTGCACACCAAGAAAAGCTCCCTCTGCCATGGGAGAGAGAAAGAAGGAAAACAGGCTTCTTGCAGAGCCTGGATCCCTCTTTTTTTCTTAAGGGAAGTTTTGCTGTGCTCACATGAACTCAAGGATTTTGTTTCGGCATTTGATTCTCATGGACATTTTATGTGATTCCATTGGCAGAGCTTTGTAATTTAGCATTAATTAATGTCAATTAATGTATTCAGTTGCTAAGCTCTGGAATTAATTTCATTAGTTTTCCCGCACAGATGTTTTCCCTGCCATAGGTAATTAGGACATTATGCTTTTCAGTTCCAGAACCCTCACCTCCAACAACAGCTGCTGTTTTTAATATACAACAACAAAGTCACGCTGTGCCTGGAGAGAAGAACATCGCAACTCCCAGCTCTTACACCCCCAGACACTTTGATTTTGACAGGTTTAGACACCAACAGTAGGATTTTTCTTGGGGATAGGCAGCTTTTTCTAAAGAGGAAGCAAGAAAAGTCACAGAACACAAGAATGGAGAGACATCTTGTAAGGGAAACCTCTGACAAAATTAATGTTTCAGTGGTGAAAGAGAATTGCAAATGCTAACACACAGCAAAAGATAAGAGCCGGAGGGACCCTGTGCCATTAAATATTTCAGTCTTTTCTGTTTACTTGAGCTCCATCCTAATATGTTCTCAAGGGAAATGCATCTAGCCTGTCCCAGAGAGATTTCTTGGCTCAGTTGGTGGAGATGGAAGGTTGTTCGTGGTTACTGGAGGTTGGTGAGCCTCTGCGAAAGTATAGGGGAGAGTTTCAGACCCTTTCCTAAAACAAAGTAGGACTTTCTTCAGGATATTTTGTCATCAAGTGTTATTTCTTATGACATATCAAATCATAATACCCACTGCTTTCCCGTCTAAGCTTGCATGTATATCTTTCGAAAACCTCATTTGACCACAAGGAGAGTCAGAGAAAATATTCACTGTACTCACTGTGAATGTATCATTCCTCCTGATTTTATTTTTATTGTCTTTAATTCATTGAGGAATGTGTCCTTCTCTCTACAAATGGATCCACTAAGGCTAAATCAGGAGTTTATGCAAAGACCATCCACACAATCTATGACTTGTTTTTCTTCCAGATTTACTATGGAGTATCTGAGTTCATTACTGAGCAGCTTAGTCATTAGGGATAGTTTCTGCTTTTGAAGGATGACTGGCATCCTGTAACTAATGAACTCTAAGAACATGGCAGTAACATATCTCACTGAAAGACCCAGGCCTGTTAACCCTTCTCCAACAGTGACTAATAACAGAAGCCTAGAAAAGACTGTAAGAATTTGCCCAGGTGCCTTGGCAGTCCAGGTACACTTTCGGCATCCACGGCCTCCCATACATTAATCTTTCTACTTCTTTTTTGAAAAACATACAAAATGACTGTTCTTTATCCCTTTCCATCTGGTCTGAATGTTGATTTGTGAAACGTTTATGGTATGAGAATACATTCACAACTCTCCAGGACTCAGCAACTGCAAAGCAATTAACTAGTAATGAAGATCAGTAAAATGAAGCCATCCCATTTACTACCTACTCACAAATCTGTTTTTATCCTGCTGCTACTCTTTCTTCATTGCACATCAGAGTCAGGAATCTTTCTTTACGTGGGGAAGTATATCCTCTGCCATTTCTGGCATAAGGATATAATTAGAGAAACTAACAGATGTCATTCGTCAGGACAATACGAATCATGATCGGGAAAAAATACTAATCACAATCAGGAAAAAAACCCACAACACTGCACAGGTTTAGGACACTATGGGAATTAATTCACTACTCTAGCTACGTTAGCAAAAGATTGTCAGGCTAGGTTGTCTGCTCATTTTTTCCACAGCAGTGATTATTTTATTCTTCCTAGTCACGTTCTGTGAAAACAGAAATTATAGTCCTAGCACAAATTTGTGATTCAGACACCATTGGCCAGATGCTCAGTCCATGTTGATCAGCAAGCAGAGCACACCTGCTGACCCCAGGTGAGGCTTTGGTCTTACCTGCAATCACAGTAGTACCTAAATTACCTTTCAGTAAGAAAAGTTGCTGTGTAAATCAGGACAGCAGAAGAAAAGCAAAGGAAACAAAACTACTTTTTAAATATAAGGAGCTCTTTAAATTTTTGCCAGCACATAAGAAAACCCCTTAGATCCTTTCACCCACACTTTAAGAAAAAATAAAATTACATAAATTGAACTTTACTCAAAATCAATTGGCATCTATCTACATAAGCGAATGCATATCTCATAAATGTAACAGTGGGTTTTCTTGACTTGCATTTATCGAAACTGTCGCTTAGATGTCCTCTGAGTCAGCTTTGCAATGCTCTGGAGGGCTAGTGGGTACACAGTTAGTCTCCAAATGCCTAGTAGGAATCCACCTTTGTAATTCTCACCAACAGTCTGGATTTCCTCAGTAGGGATCACCTGAATAAAAATTACCTCCCATGTCTTACCGGGATAACCCTCCTTAGCTTAAACCAGAGAAACCCATTAATTAAAGACCTTTCAGGACTTGTGTATTCTTTACAAACCTAAAACCCACATGTCATTAAGTTTATACCCCTGAAAGCACTTCAAGCTGCATTTGAGCAAACCTAGATTTCACTCCCACCAGTCACTCTGCCTGCGGACTGTGGTGGTGAATGCAAGAGGAGCTTATCATGTGGTTAACAACTGTAGGGGATTAATTGTCTTACTGGGGTGTTGACCTGAAACCAGTAAAAAAAATAAAAATATATCACAATTCCTGCTGACTTTGCTGGCTTGTCTTTGATCCTGTTCCAAAATCAAAGCAGAACAGCAGGGACACCCAAGTGTACAAATGGAAATGTGAGATAAGGTTCATATGAACTTCTTCCAACCAGAAAAATCAGTTTTACTACTGTGCTCTCAGTCCCAGCTTGCCTTGGATTGGGCCTGAAACCTTTAAAAAATAAACACAACCATTTGATGAGATGAAAATTTGCCTGGTATTGTCCAAAATTTACACAACAGGATTGAAAACATAAATGGCAGTGATTAGCCCTGCAAATCTGTCTCCATCAATACAACTAAATTGCACAGTCTGCACTCAGTTTGTTCATTACTGCCTGCATCCTAGTTTGACTATTCACAGTGTGTTCAGAGGAGTCCAGATTTTTCTGGATCCTGAGGAAAAAAAAAAAAATAGGGAGAATGTGAACTCAGGTACAACATTGCTACCCAGATCCTCAGCAGGTGTAAATCAATGTGCTGCTGAAGTTATACTGATTTATGCCTGCTAAAAGACTCCTATTTTGGTCCTTGTAAACCTTTTACATTATGTATATAAACACAATAAATAAAATGCACAGGCAGACCATAATCAGGGAGCAGAGATAGAGAGTTATTGGTGTTCTAGCAGGGAAAACCCAATACTAAGGCTGTTGCTGATAGATGTTCTCAAACAACGCTGCCAGGGAGATGGGCTAACACTGTACTCTGCTGACATTTCTACTTCTTCTCACCTAAAGCTGCAGTTGTACTACTCACCTTCTCTTGGAAAAGATACCAGCCCAAGAATGAGGTGCTTTTTTTCACTTGTGCTGAGTTCAGCAGGTTTTTGATTAGCCCTTATATTTCCACTTCAGGATATTTTATTTTATTGCACGCATTGTGTGGTTGTATCCACACCATCTCCCTTTCTTTCCTTCTTTCTCCGTGCCTTGTTTTGGCAAGTCCACCTTCTTCTACCTTCTCAAGTTTAATCCTTTTATTGAATTTTTACAGTTGGTTAACTCTCAAAAGAGATATTCCAAACAAAGTATAAATAAGTAAATGCAAGAACATTAAAAAAAAAAAAAACACCAAGAAAAAGCCCAAGAAAAATTATTTGCAAATTACCCCCTGCTTGAAATGAAGGTATCTTTCTCACTTCGGCACAGTTCACCCCGTCACCCCACTGCCACTGGGAGTGATGGGGTGAAGCAGGACACACCCGCTTCATTCCAGAGGAGAAAGGTTTATTTATCCACTGGAGGGTCATGGTTACTTTGTCCAGGAAAAGGAGACTGATTTAGAAGGCAGCTCTAGTAGCCAAGAGACCTGAATATACCAAGTTGGTCACGGTAACTAGAGTAATGGACTGTGTATACACTCTTAGCCTGCCTCAGTCTCATAATACTGTGTTCTGCAGTGCTGCCAAATGTCTTCTGGCAAAAAAATGCAAAGTTCCTGCTTCCAGCTACCCACTGTCCTCTGCCAGAGACCAACGGTCCCTGGAACAACAGGCAAAACAGAGCATACCGTAGAATCGTATCACAGAGTGGTTTAGGTTGGAAGGGACCTTAAAGATCATCTAGTTCCAACCCCCTGCCATGGGGAGGGACACCTCCCACTAGACCAGGTTACTCAAAGCCCCATCCAGCCTGGGGCTCCAGGGATGGGGCACCCACAGCTTCTCTGGGCAACCTGTTCCAGTGTCTCACCACGCACAAGAGTATGCACTTACTGAAAATCCAACACATTTTCTTATATTGACAATAAGCTGAGGTGGCGACCTCCTGAATCATCATCAGAAGTTTCATCCAAATGACTGGTTTGCGAGAGGGGTCACCACTGGCTGAAGGTGTGACACCACTGCTATATTTACACTAGAAGTTCTGTCAATGTCTAAACAGAGACACTTCAGTTGTGCTGCCTCACAACTAAGCCAAAGTAAGCGCACAGAATCAGTTACTAGAGTTCAGTTGATGAGCTATAATTTGTTATTCCACAATTCTTTACTAATATGCCTGACTCCTCAGTGAGGCCAGTTTCATGTACCTGTTTTTTGGTTTCCACCTTAAGAGCTTTAATAAAGCTTACGTATTTGTTAAGCACTCAAGAAGTCTTTTACAGAAACGTGCTATAGCTGTGCAAAATGTTCTTATGTACCTAAGAACTCAAACAAGACCATCCACCGCATTTGAAGCATGGCACCTTCTCTGCCCACTGTGAGATGAATGTCCCTGATAAGCATCACCAGAATATAGCTCTGTAAACATTGATTGCAGTGCTTCATCTCAATGACCTCAAATTCTTAATGCCTTATAACAGTAATATTTTGTGCTGAGATAGACACTGTCCTGTTAAAATATTTAATTCTCGTTTAGGATGTCCCAAGAAATAGAAAGCCCCATGTTCCCAGCCTCGCCACCATGTTCAGGTAAGTGAAACTGAGGGGAGAAATAATAATCAGAGGTCACAAATGATAAGAAAGAGAGATAATACATTCTTTCACTTTTACTAATCTTGCATATCTTGAAATGGAAAGACCTTTAAAACTTTATGGTTTCTATTGCAACTGTTTCTTTTCAAAATTCATCTTCCAAAAAATTCTCTTTCATGCTGAATTTCAGTGACTTAAAAAACTGATTACCTTACAGTTACCTTTTCAGACAGTTTTTAACTTTCCAATGACAAAATACACATTTTCTGTAACACCATTGCATTTGGGGGTACAATTCAGGGGGAAATTTTATCCATTTTTAAAGGAATTAATTGACTGTATCGTTAATACTTATATATTGCAAATAGTAAAAATCTGCTTGTTATGTTGCAGCAAAGCTGCTATTTACAGAGGAAACAATATGGAATTACAATGACGAGATCTATGGCAGCCAGGCTTTCGGTGTGATGCCTGCCTGAGGCAATCCCGTGTTGTGGAAAAGAAATCCATGGTGGAAGATCTGCAAAGGCAGTGGAGCTCAAAGATAAACCTTAAGCATGGGTGTATGGGTGGGAGGAGAAAAGGCCAGCAGGTGGCTCAGGGTGCCTCAGAGAATTTACAGCCAATTATGAGAATATTTTGGAGTTGCAAGTAAAGGACGCTCCTGGAATGGAGAAAAGCACCTCAAGAGGAAAGGCAGGGAGGGAGAGGAGTTGATGAAAGTGAAGGACAATGATAGAACAATCAATAACAGTGAAGAATATATTTAGGCTGGTCATTAAAAGGTTTCTAATGTGAGAGAAATGAGGTATTTTCAAAGGTAGTACCTAAGGCAGAGTATCCCTGGCCTGCTAAAACTGTAAAGTGATGAACAAGGTGATAGTATGTACTGTGTGAAACAACAGCAGCTAGACTCTGTGACCCAGGAACTTCTCTCCAATGTCATATTCTCATGAACAAAAATCACGTAGGAAGAAAGAAAAGTGCTGTATATACTAACTCCAATTACTGCTTACCACCTATTCTTCCTTACCATGTTCTCTGCTCCTTTCACAGCCGGTTAATCCCAATTTTTTGCCTTACTGGCAAGACTTCTCTTCTGACAGACCTGACTTGGAACAGTCAAACCCTTCACACTAAATGAGTGAATCACTAAAGAGAAGTCAGATTTCCATCACGATATTGTTTGGTTACAAGAATAGGAGGGCAGTCCAGAATACCACAATATTTGGAAGCTGATGTACTTACGACCATCCACTGTCTTTGCCTCTAGGTGCACAAGATCAGGCTCTCTACCAGACCCCATCATGGACCTGTAAAAGACAGATTGATACAAAGGCGTTAAAAACAACAGATACTATGAATGTCTGAGAGATTAATTCCACAAGAGATCCTGTTAAGCTGGACCTAAACTCATATACACAAGAAAGAGCTGATCATTTTGAAAGCATTTTTGAGTTTTCCCTAAAATAAACTTGAAAATTTGAAAGAAATTCTACCATTTTATCAAATCAATGCTATTGTACTTATGAATTCTTTATTTCTGACCCTTTCACTTCACTTCTTTGCACCAAGAGACTTGCTTGTGTTCTTGTTGGTACCTGACAACCTCCTGGTTTGGTCAGAAGGATGCATTTCAGTTTTGGGTGGGATACAGAGACTTTAATTGATGGGATAATAGCATTTGCCAGCATACTCATTATAGCTGTTCCTTTATATTGGACATTTTATGCACATTTGTTTAATTTACACTGTTAATGATCAATATTCCCTCATTAATTAAGAAATTTTTAAAACTTATTTCATCCTGAGACATGTTATCACTTCTGATCTAATAAAAACAGTGTTCCATTAATAAAAGAAATGTAGGATTGACTCAGAAAATGACTGTTCACTCTGAATTAACAAGCAACAACATAAAACATTGAGCACTGCAAATAAGGGTTTTATAGACTCAAGCTTTTTTTCCATTGTTGAGGTTCCCCTGGATTGGCACTGCTGGGAAAGGATAGTCTGAATTATGGCAAGCATATGCCAATCCCATTGTACAGCAACCTCAGCAGCATCTCTGACAATCAGCCTTGTTTCTGGTCTTGGTCCTATCATCCAAGTCATAATCCTAGATTAAGGCTAAGGGTTAAACAACCAGTTTCTTGTTGGCTGCCTAACCTCCAAGTTAACAGATGCGTCAGGGAAGAGAAACATTCATTTCCAGTGATAGACAAATTAGACGCTGTTCTTCAAAGCCTCATTATTTTTCAGGAAATCAAAAGTGGGGTTCAAACAGTGATTTAGACCTTAATTCAGTTCCCACTGACTACAATCAGAGACAGCTCTAGCCCTTAATCATCACATACATTAACTAATAACCATTACAAAAATGTTAACAATAACAAGACTACTTGTGTCCTGATTAAGCCTCAGCTTTGCTTGACAAAATCTGTAACAACTCTCTAGCTAGAAAAAGCTTGGATTTTTTTTGTTCTCCCTTGCTGGGGACTGGAAGTTTCAGAAAAGGCCTCAGCCAGCATTGCTTTTACCTCTTCTCCATTTTTAATAACATCTACGGCAAGGTCTTTTTCTCCTAAACATTTGACTTCCATTTAAAATCTCTGCTTCCTGATAATTGACACCAAGTGGGTAGGAAGGGAGTACCTTCCTAGGGCATTTTTCCTTTACCTGCTATCATCAGCAGATTTAGGGCCAAAATGCTGGGCCTGCTAGATACAATTCAGTTCAAGATAAACAGATGCCAGTGACAAACAGCTCTAAAAAATTCAGAAGGACTAAGCTTGTAATTTGGCATATCTCCCTTTTATTCTTATTTATTCAAGTGGGCTTTAAGCACACCTGGAACTGGGCTACTGCAGAAGACACAGTAGAGCTTTGTCAGTGCATTCCTCCTCCTGACCTCACACAGCTCCATGGGGATGTGAACTCTCCAAAAAAACAAGGATTATATTCCACGGATTTGAACATTTTGTCTCTTCAGAGACCCACAACAATGGTATTCATCCAGCAAAGAACTTGTTGCCCTAGTTAAAGCCTGTGACTCTACAGTCAGGTGCTTGGTGAGTTTCCTCCTCACAGTGCTATTCTGACTGCAAGAAACACCTCTACTGCATCTTCTCAGGCAAAGACAGCTAACTCAGAAAGAGATGTCTCACTGATGGATAGGATGTTATTGTCGCTATTGTTTTCCCCTGTGATAGGACCCATATTTACATCAAACTCTTGAATGTCTTAAGAGCAGTGTCTAAACAATGCACCCACAAAGTCGTGAAAGTTAGAAGGCTACAGCTGTAGTGACCTGCATATTACTTAGTTTCACACTAAGCCAGTATTGGGACTGCAGAAGCTTCAACTCAAGGTAGAATTAAACTATCAATTGTCCCAAGGATGTACTGAACAAGGATGGCTGAAACATGACTGGTGATAAACGTTATTCATCTACTCAAGGGCTTCCTTTCTTTTGATATCTCCCAACCCCTGCAAATTAGAAATGTGATGACAAATGAAGATGAAAACTAAGGCCCAGAAACTCTAAGGGAGTTCCTAAAGTCAAATAGTACATCTGAGGTAGAGGCAAGAACCATATCCAGGTCTTCCTATCAGCTAGATATTTCTTCCTGCCTTATAAAATACACATTCCATTGCTTTGATATATAATAGGCTTAATTTACTTGTGACAGCACCAGTTCATAGCCAGGCCCATAATGTTAAATGATAACATGAACTATGAGGTGCAAAGGACAAGCAAAATACAAATACGTATCTGCTCAAATCAATATTAGCTGTGCACAGCTGATATCCAGAAACATATCATTCCCATCCGGATTCTGCTGAGACCTTACTGACCAGAACTTTTTTAATGTCACATTTTCTTGTATCATGCTGTCTTGTTCCATGGTAGGCCTGTGATATTTCTCTAGACATCTCTCCATACCTCCTGAAAAGCCACATAAAGTAATATTCATCTTACCGAGTTATATACTATAGATATTTAACGCTGAGCTAATCACACTCAATTCTCTTTGCAGGCAGTGAGGAGAAACAGGCAGTTTTTCACTGTGGTTCATCTGAATGGTGTTAGATATGACTTCATGAGAAGACAAACTTTATCCTAGAAAAGGCTGTTTCTCTCCATTGAATACAAGATGTCTGGACACCTACACTGCAGACACCCCCACGTGATCACATAAAGGTCCCAAAGCAGGTAACACAACAGGACTGGAATGTGTTTATTACCTACATTTAAAAACATGAATTACAGATAAACTACGGATTGTGAGTAGAGGGGAAAGAGAAATTCCTGGGTTGCTTTCTCTCTGAGAGAGTATTGTTTTATATAGCTTACCTCAGGTTTATTATTTACTATATGCCGTGTGAAAGCCTAGGACACTTTCAGAAATACAATAGTGACTACAATGAGCATATACAGGAGATAAATACCATGCTCTTGGTTGCACTGCACCCAAGAACACACACTCTGTAGGAAGGCAGACATATCCTCTTTACAGGCATAGGACAATCAGTTCTTAAAGCATCTACTGGGAACAAGGTGTTAGGAACTGTGGAATATACGTCAGAAATCTTAAATTTTTAGTATGTCACCCAGATCAATCACAACACTACTGAGAATGTAGCTATGTAGCTACACTATTAGTAGGTTTTCTTGTTTTTTTTCATTTTGATGGGGCAAAAAAAGGAGGACAATTACTTCTACAAGCCTGGATATCATTAAGTAACAGTGTTAAGCCCATGGCATCAGTATGAAACAAAATGAATAAACCTAACTGATTGCAAAGAAATTCCAGTCCTGACTGATGACTGGATTGAAAGTTCTTATAACAAAACTAGAGTGATCAATAAATACATGCTTCACACATGCAAGAAGGAAACGACACGCTGGATTTGCCCTAGATAACATCAAAGCCTCAAACTCAGAGTTTCTAACTGGATACAACTGCCCACTCCACTTCATTATCTTTTGTGCACATGGTCAATACAACCTAGTCAATGTACACTTCAAAAATAAAACAAGGAAAAGTGCTGCGCATTTGATAGCTTTTAAACTAAGCACCCTGCAAAGAACAGGGGTACGGGTGAGCAACACTGTGGGGCCCACTCAGTTACTGATTTCTCTCAGAAATTTCTCTAAAAATAAACAGCAGTCCAAAACTTTGCCATGCCCTATTCTGAGCAACTTTTGTTAGCTATGCCGGCAGCACTTTCTTCTTTTTCACAATTCTATTCTTCCCTTTCAGCACTCGTTCTCAAAGACCAATCGCTCATACATCCACAAACTTTTCTTCTATCCACGGTCTATGTTTTTGCTTTATGGTAAAATGCCAGCATGCCCTTTGTCCGTCCCTTTAATCTCAGGCTTTCTGTAATACTCCATGAAACTTCAGTACACCAGGGATATGCTTGCAATGCTTTCTGCTGAATGGTGCCTATTGTATTTTTGCGATTAGCTTTTTGTGTTTTGTTGGTATAATTGTCTGGATGTTTTGAAAAAAGAAAAGAGAAAAAAAAAAAGACAAAAAAAATCTTTTGGGAAAATGAGGATTTAAAAAAGCCAAGACATTAACCCTGCTGCCTTTACGCAGAAGATGCTCACATTACGCAAAACGTAGGACCCCCACAGTCCTATTACAAAGTTGCTTCCGGAAATTTTAATCATCATCAAGCCTAAGTAGTCATCTGCACTTGAGAGTGTCACAAATCGATATCAGTGGCTGCAGCGCAGTAATTGCTCTGAATGCAGATTCTGCATCCACCGTGAGAAGCAGCACAGGGAAAAGACCCCAGATCATCCTCTGGTTTAGAACTAGGCTGAACTGAACAAAAGCAGCCTGGCACTGCCCATTGCACAGCAAATGCTAGTTGGCATATTTCTGTAGTGACCAACCCCTTGCCATCTCTCTGTCTGAAACATTTCTAAAACCTTGGCTTCCTTGGCCTGTCCGCTCTTTTCAGCCAAGGAAATTCAATAGAGACCCTGTTATCCTGAGGTTTCCACCTCTTCTATCTTTTTTCACTTCTGGGGACAAAAACAATTGTTTGTGGATGCTGGGAACTGATGAGACTTACAAGGCAGTCAGACCACTCAGAACTGCAAAAAGGCATCATTGTGAAGATAGCAAAAGCTTCCACTTAGCGTACTTAATTTCAAACTACCATTTTTCATAAACAAAGAACTTGAAGCACCAGAAAATAAGGGCTCCATCTCAAGGGCTTGTGCATTCTGGAAAGTAGCTTTGGGTGCCTTTGGTTTTGGATACTTGACTTCAGACACAGTCACACCATATCCGGGACTACATGCACAAGAAACTTGATGGCAAACTGTTCATACGTATTCCTTGTATCATACATGCTCACAGCAACCAAATCAAACGTCTTTTAAGCTAAGCAATAAAAAACCAATGTTATTCTACAGAATCTTCAATGTAAATGGCCCAGAATGAAAGGCTGGAAGAACAGAAATGCTGCTATGCCCTTTTCACAGACAGAACCTGTGCAAATGTTGTTCATTCTTTATATGGGGACAGAGATGTTATGCAGCTTTCCCACGCCTTAGAGGAAATGAACGAGTGCAGATCCGGGACTGCTATGACCATCCCTCCCCTCCTTTTAGGGGAAAACAGGCACGATTTGTTCATGCAGCAAAGGCTGGCAGATAAATGACAGCTAACAGCATGACTCTACTAAGGCGGGTGGAATGAGATCCACACAGTTCTGGCCATTTTGAGCTTATCGATGCCGACTCAGAGCAGGTTAGAAGTGGCTGCAATGCAATACCAAACAGAAAAGTGACGCATCACTTGGAAAATCCAGTTTCACCCCGCATCATTAAAAATGCTCATTTGCCACAGTGCCCTCTCTTCCCCTTCCCACAACCTGTCCCGATTCTCTTTCTGGACACTAGACTCAAGTTGCATTCTGCAGACAACTTTGTGCTTAAGGTGTTATTTATTTTGATACGTCCCCTGACTTTCAGCATTACTTCTTCCCAGCCCCAATTTGAGCACACCTCCATCTCCACATATACTGCATTACACAGAAAGACTAATTAGCTGCACAGACAGGTGGAAAAGAGAACATACTCTCAGAGATCCTTATGCCAAAATCGTCCTATGAACATAAATATTCTAACAATCTTTATCCTGTCACAATAGAGCTATAAAGTTGCTCTGTTCAGCACATGATAATGGCTTTGTAATTCAATTATTGGTAGAATTTGCCTTTGGGGATTTATCTTCCTTTAGCCTCAGCACTCATCCGAATCCCTTATCGTAAATCTTGCCAATGCAAAACCAGCTCCCGCACTGCCTCTGGGACACATCCTGCCACTTCACGTTAAAAAACTGACAGATTATTCCAACTTAGTGCATAGCAGGTTTTGGTTTTTGTTTTAAAGGACAGAATGAAAAAAACAACAGTAGATGATGTTCATGGAGTCCTCAGTAGCATCAATTTTTTGGTTCCACTGATGCTTCTATAACACTCTAAATCCTAATTGCCATTCATAAAAATAGTAACATGTAGCAATGAACAGGGAGCTTTTTGTCCAAAGATACAAAAGTACTTGACAATCAACCTTTAAGTAACCTTCCCTGCATGCTACTGATTTGTTCAAGACCTATGGAAAAGTACAAGACCAGCAGATCAAGTTAGAAATAGCGGTTGAGGAAAATTTTTGTTCTCAGCTTTATAGATAAACTCCACTGATTAGTCAAGAGCACAGGGACCTCATTGATTTGACCAAGATCACACAGTTGTTATGTGGCAGAGACAAAAATAGAGCCTGAGAGTCCTTCAGGCTCCTTTTCCTTTTACTACTATATTGACTTCATGAGGACTTTGCAGATACTCTCTGTTCCTTTTTTGCTTGCAGAGGTCAGTGAATCTGCCCCAGGGAGCTTAGTGTGGGAGGGAATTCTCGTGGTTTCTTTAGTTCAGTCCCTATTATGTGAAATTTTACAGATTTAACTATTCCTGGAACATACTTTAAAGATTGTTTTCTAGCTTTAAAATCTCTTAACCGTATTCTCCTGACATGTCTTAGAAACAAAGGGCCAGATTCCAGACAGGCATAAATAAGCACTACATTTCTTTCTATCTGGCCAATAAATCTGCCCTGACAATAATCTAATTAAATTTTCCCTGCTACATCTCTGCACTATTCTTTCCCACATTGTCCAATTAGATGAAACGATATAATTCTGTGCAATTCAATTGGCAGCCACTGGGCCAAATCCATCCTATGGTATGCTTTACTTAGTTTGTCACCTTTTCTGTAGAACTGATGGAAAACAGCAGTGCAGTGCTCATCTTCTCCTAGTTGTGCCACCTCACAACACTGACCCAGAAAAACAGGTGGCTCTTGCTGCTAATACTAATATAGATGAGTAGGAAAATGGGGGTAGTGGTGTGACTTTCAGGCAATGGGGAGTCACTTCTACTCTTACCATCATTTTTTTACAACCCTAGGGCAGGATTACCCACAGCCTTCCACCCCATGATGTCCACATATAACCCACGGTGTCAAGGTCTATAGCAAACCAAGCCTTCTCCCCTGCTGCAGTAACACCACAGCTCTCTGTGGGAAGCACCAGAGAGGAAACTTGGCTAAAACTCTGAAATAGATCGATGTGAATTCTCAGGGAGGTAGGTATCTATTGCTGGCAATGCTGGGTGGGCGGAATGTCTTAAAATGAGAATCTAATTTAAGTGGATAAAATTCAGTTACCAGGATTAGATCCTGATTTTAAGATAGTCCTCCTGTCCTACACCTCTTTTCACAGGTTGCAGGAAACTTAAGATATCATACTGGCTTGAAGGGAGAGAAGGAAGAAGGTATCCTCTAGTTATAGCTTCTGAACTCAGCTCCCTGATATAATGGACCAAACCCACCTGATTTACTGCTTCTCTGCTGGCACAGTCTAATAGGATCATAGTTTTCCACTGTGTTAAGATGCATGTTTCTGGCATCTTCTAGTGCTGTGGCCCAGTCAGTATGCTCCGGAGGAGGCCAGGAAGTCATTTACAGCAAAAGTGTAAAGTCAACTCTGGTAACACAGTACGCTGCTCACTAAACATACAACAGAAAATAGCAGTGAAACCTTCCAGACATAAATCTAAACAAATCCACAGCTAACTTCACTACGCAACTGCCTCACCCTCTCAAGGGCTGTCCTTTATAGGTGCCCTTCATAGGTTTACAGAGAAATCAGTTTCTTAGTCCAACGTCCGTTGAAGACTGACACGGTTCCAGGGTCCTGCGTCACACTGCAGGCTTCTGCTACTGAGTAACCCCCAAATCAAGATTTTGAACCTGGTATATGCCTGCCTACTTCTGCAGATCCTTAACAGGGGGAAGTGGATGACAGGAGAGAAGCTGAAGCTTGTGGGAGCCTGTACTCATTTATAAAGTATCTCTGGATGATTTTTGAAGATAAACCACCTGAATTGTGAAAACCGAAACACACCAACCTATGCATGAAACAGAATGGAGCCTCTCAGCCCCAACAGACTTATTCAGGTGAATATACCTCTTCTACCTATTCACAACTGGAATACAAGACTCTAAGCGGGGGAAGGAAGCAGAGTCAGGTAAATGGATAAGATTCTATTCAGTTATGACTTTTAGGATAACATTCAAGTTACTATTTTAACCCCATTTTTTGAGCCCCATGACAATCATAGAAGAGTTGAGAATACTTTTTCTCTCACATGCCAGAACTCTGCCAAACTAAGGATTTGGGACTGAGCAGTTATATTTTGCTCTAACAAATCTTGATTTGATTATGAGTAACAAGTTCTCTCAAGAGACTACTGGGACCAGAGGATCTGATTATTACAGACTCAGAGGACCAGAGTGATATCAACCTCTGCTGTGTGACTTTGGGCAATTTTCTCAGCCTTGTCCAGGGAAGAAAGATATGTATTTTGGATCTCAGTTTCTTAAGAACTAAAACTTACCATAAATCCAAAGAGTCTAAATGAGCTTTTAACAGCAACAGAAAGAGGATGCTGTGTGTCTTTTTTCTGTCCTTGCTGACCCACATGAGGCTGGCAAGTTTGTATCTCTGGAAGCCAGACAGGAATAAAATCCGAATTCCCAAGATAAATCTGAGAGATTTCAGCCTTCATTTGTAGCAAAAAGATAGAGCTACATCAGGGTCCAGCTGTCTGAGAACTGTAAGCAGAGGTTTTCACTAAATCCTTTGAAATGCCAGTGGGATCTTTAGTGAACGCTGCCAACTGAGAGTATGTTTCCTTGCACTGTGGCTGGGCAGGATGTAACACTGATCTTTCTGGCGAGGAAATGGTAAATGTCAGGGGCACTGAATGGTGGCAAAGTGCTCTAATGTGTATTACTCACCATCAGTAATGTCAGCAGCAGCAGCATGGTAAGGGACAAGGAAAGACACAGTTGCAGATTTGCTTCTCATTCTGGTCCCTGGCAGTGTTGCTTGCCTGCGGCTCATCTGTATCTTTCGGCTGGCAGCCATGAAGCTGCCTAAAAATGTTAGCAAGGCAATAGCAGCCTGTGTTATAGAGGCTCGGACCTTCAGTCTGACTTTCTCCCAAAGCCAGACTTCAACTGGAAGCAAAAGTGTGGTGTTCAATTTAAAAAATAATAAAAAAA
>VYZM01022848.1:0-27934 GCA_013398915.1 Dromas ardeola
CAGGCGGCCACGCTGCTCGCCATTTTTAATTAACCCTCCTCGGAGGGTTATTTACAGAAACGGCTGCCGGGCGGGCCTAGCGCGGGGTCGGCGGGCTGCGCTGGCCATGTGTAGCCCTGCACAGCCCTCCGCCCGGATCCTGCACCGTCATGCAGTTGCGCTGGTTCCATAAAGGAGGCACTACATTTTCAGGCTTGTGCCCTGCTCCCGTCCGGTGTGGTCTCCGGCGGTGCCGTTAGTGTTTTGTGGCTTTTTTGTATCGTGTTGTTATTTTTACACACCATCCCCCCTCCTCCCCGCTTTGAACAACACCTTCCCTCTGAATTCAACGATGTAAAATTATTTTGGCCAAATGTACGGCGGGATTTTGTTCCCTAAGGAAGGGCAGCCACTGTACGCCACTCGTAGCGACAGTATTTGACTCGGAGGTCAAAAACACCAACTACCTAAATATCGTTTAGAATGCCTGGCTGTGAAGACGCCAGTTCTGTTACGGCCGTTTTAATCAACAGTGACATAAATGTTCACCAACAGAAGATATTTTGCTTGGAAACGTGACAATCGACTTAGCAAGTGTACCTTTCAGCTAAATAATAGCCATTGAAATCAGGAGGAGCAAAGGTGTTTTAGTGGAAGTTTGTCACGGTGACTGTGAGATTACATTTCAAGATTAGAAGGTCATTACATAAAGCCTTGCTTTCTTAAACATAAATCTCTATTTCATAAAATAATAGCTGAAACTTATTTACTGTTGGAGCAACTGTTTTTGGTTTTGTTTTAGAAGAATCTCCAAACTGGTGTTTATGTACTGTATGACAAATACGTGAAAGGAGGTGATTTAAAATATACCTCCTATTCGTTTGTATGCATACAAATATTAACATCTCGTGGGTTATATTTTCCAGCAGCTTGTTTGATAGCCTTTAGCAATCTGCTTTTCCTCAGTGTCCTCTTCAAGTCCTTTAGAATATTGACTGTATTTAATGTTTTTATTTTGATTTTTATGGGCTTGATGCTCTAACATGCTGAGCACGCTGTGAAATGCTGAACACTTTTATGCAGTTTAAGGTGTCCTGAACTTCCCTGGATCGCATCTGCTCTGTCAGTGGGGATACACGAGTCCAAAATACATGCGGAAGTCGCTTTGATGGTCGTGGAAATCTTACGGTGGTGGCCACCTCCATTGGAGGGGTGAGGAAAGAGTCCCTGCGTGTATCAATATAACAACACTGAGAGTACAGCGTTATCTCAGAAATCTATTTGAGATCTGTTAGGCTGCACACAGCTGATTCTGGCTGATAATTATGATTGCGTCTTATTTGTCAGAGTTTACAGAACTGTCCATTTATGCAAAAACAAAATCAAAAAAGTTTAACCTTTGGAGGTTTTTTTGGAATACTTGATTTTTCTTGAGAAATGTGTTAAGTTTACAAGATTGCAGAGATCAGATTATTGCTACTTTTAATACAAGTTGACATCATGGGTATATATTCATTTAGTGTGTAAAACAACGTTCATCATCTTAATGTATGGGTGTTTGTGCTTTCTTGAGAGAGGTGATTTCAAGCAGTGATGAAAATATTTAATAACATGTAGTTAGCTTAATTTTAACATGCACAGAGCAGTGTCGGATGCCATTCTTCAGTGAGTGATCATGTTAGATTTAGGAGGTATGTGAAGAATGCGCAGTGGAAAATTGCACATCTTGATTTTGAATTATGGAGAGGTTCGCTTAAGCTGTGTACAGCTGTGCTAGATGAACGATTTTTGATAAGTGAAATAACCATTTCAGACGTAGTAATAAAAGTGTGGAATTAAACTCTTTAGGATTAAATCAGATAGGGTATTTTGAGTGTCTGCTCTCATGTCCCTGTTTTTCTCCTTTCCCTTATGACTAATTTACTCTTCCTTGATGACCTGATGGACACTCTGTGTAAATGGAAGTAGTACTAGACAGGGCTATAGGCCTTCAGGAGGGAGGAAGACGTTTCCTTTAGGAAGAAAAAATACTTAATCTCTGCATCATGAAGGAAAGAAGCAATGACAGCCTTAATAAGGGGCAGGTACCTGCTCAGCGGGACCAGGTGTGATGCAGGCTCACCTACTTGCAATACTTCAGCTGGAACGCTGTAGCATTACAAATCACCTCTTTGTGTATTTAGTTGTTTGTTACCTGTGGATGTTGTTTGTCATCGGCCGTAGCCTTACTGAGGCTTGGCGGCAGCGGTAAGTGGACAGGGAGCATGCACATGAGCCGTTTGGTGCCCAAGTTTTAGATAAATTCACAGTTTGGGGTGGCGATTAGTAAATTATCCTGTAGAAATTCTGAAGAGTTTATTTGTATGCTAAAGAAATTTAGTGGAAAAAAATTAATAGTTTTTCTGTACTGTAAGTAGGGTGTGGGGGTTGCTTTATCATGCAAAGTATTACAGCTGTTTAGTTGCTAGTGAGTTGCTCTTTAAAGTGCAATTGAATCCAAGTCCCGATACTTTATATATACTTCCTCTGTAACGTCTTTTCCCAAATGTCTGAACTTCAAAGAACTTGGCTTAATACAAATGTACAGTTACCTATTTCAGAAAGTCTTATTTGCAGCTTAATAACTGTATATTTCCCCTGTTTGTAGTTTGAATCTGCTTTTTTGTAGGTTCAGCCTCTGCCCATAGTTACTTATGTATGCGTGTTTTGCATTATGGAAGTTTGTCTTCTGAAATAGCCAGCAGAAGCTTATTAAGACAATGTCACAGCCCGTGAACACGCGGTGACTGGTAGTTGAGGTTGCACACTCGTGTTCTTGTGTCAGCTCTGCAGCCTCTCGGATAATGCCATCTTTTAAGTTTTTCCTTGGTTAGGGCAATTTAAAGTTGAGATTAGAATTCCAGGTGAAATGATGGAATACATTTACAAAGACCAAGGAAAAAAAAAAATTGACATGTGTCTGTGTGTGTATGTGAAAAGTTTAAAACTGCACCTTCCTGCAGTTTCCATGCAATTGAAAGTTTGTTGCTGGCTGTTCATTCTTGTTTTGCTCACTACTGACAGAATTTACTAGATTACTGACCCACTGTGTGATACTGGTCTCAAGTACGTGACTGATTTTTGTGCCTGTCTTCTGAATGCTTACTTCTCTCTCATGTTTTGTCCTCATTAGTATTCTCAATTCCTGGCAATTTAATATAATTTGCATACATAACACTGTGTTCATTTCTTTTTTTGCCTGCTTCCATGCCTTTCTCCTGAAGGCCTGTATCCTGCTTTTTCCCTGAGCTCCTTTGCTGTCTTCTATATTGCTTCTAGCTAAGTCGTGATAAAGTGAGGAGAATATGCAGACTAAATTCATCATACGACTGTGGGTGTCTGCCTGTTTATATGTTCTTCCTGCCCCTTTCCCTCTCCAGACTTGACATTTTTCCATGAAATAGATGATGCTCAAGTGGGGGGAGATAAAGACGCTGATGCAGCAGACAACAAGCAAAATTAAGTTAATTCTGAGGTTATACCTAGAGCGAAGGACCAGGCCTGGCCTCTTATTCCCAGTAATGATAATGTTTAATACCTCTGGAAACAGCCTACTTGGCCTTGGGTAGGGATGTGCATTGCATCGGTCTCAGATCACCGCTTCATGCCAACTGAGAAAGCAGCGTTGGTGACTTTTGAAGAGTGCTACCTATGTCTAGAGTTTGTTCTGTGCATTCTTCATGAACCAGGTGATCAACAGGTCATCAGATTTAGTAAACTTTCTGTGAAGGAGAAGTGGGAATAGTGGAAAATGTGTGTAAAATTCAGAGGGAAGTGATAGCACGCTGTTCAGGATGAACTATATGTATCGGTCTTCGTTACTCCACTCCAGTTATTCCATGCTATTGACTGAATTCAGAAGAGAAGCAAAATGTGCTCCCTGTCACTACTAGGTAGCTGTACTAAGTAGCAAGTTGTATGTAAAAGTGATATAAGCCCAAACTTTAAAAAAGCAGATGGAGATAGTTGTTTGAGACTAACTGAATTGGTTTCATTGCTGCAGAATAATTTATCACAAGAAAATCTAAACAGTGCATCTAGCCTGTTGCAGTTAAACCAGTTTAGCCAGTACATCTTGCATGACATCATTCGATATTTGGGGTAAGGGTGAAAATGAACTGGTTTAGAGCTCATGAAGCATCCCATTTTTCTTAAATGATAATAAATTTAAAATAGGGCATTGTTTGCTGTAGTTTTTCCTTTGAGGTGTCTCAGATCAGTTGCTTTAATTTAACTTTGTCTCTTGTGGCTGTAGAATGTTGATTGTGAAAGAGTAAACTGTTGTGTGGCTTGCAATAAAAGGCTTTAGTAATCCATAGCAAGCGTGCTTTCCCCCCTCAAATATATATGTATATGCACATATATCTGCTGTGTGCTAGTTTGACATTACCAGCAACAGGATTAACAGTTGTTATAAAGTGTCCTGGCAAGTAGAATGAGGGCTGGAGACTGCCTATCTCATTTGTTAAGTTATTAAATATGCAGTATTGTTTTCTGAATCTTTTTTTTTATTGGTCACTTAAGATAATGTATTTTGATCCGGTGGTTTTAGAGTTTTAATTTGATACACTAGCAAAAAGAGTAAAAGTGCACCCAATCAGTGGTAATGGCTGTAGCATAAGGTATCTGTGCATATTGTTGCAGGCTTAGACTTAACAAATCTCTATATTTCTGCTAAACCTTTTTTTTTTTTTGGCTTGTCTTACTGATTGTAGTAAAACAAGCACTGTAAGTTCAGAAACATTGAATGGAGTTTGAATGACTTGCCAGCAAAATGAAGAATGGTCAGCCTCGAAATCGTGTTTTATTCTGACTTATATTTGCCTAGTTTCCCTGGAGGGCTGAGATTTTGTCAACTAGAATTAAGCTTCTGGAAATTAGCAGACAGATTTTCAAAATACTGAAACTGTATTAAATATTTGCAGTTTGGGAAAGCAGTGTTAGTCTTTTACCATAGTGCCAAGGAATCTTTGGGATTCTCTTCAGAATATAAAAACACATTTGAAGACTGTGGACTTAATATGCATCTAGAATAGCACAGCTTGATTGTTCAGCATTACAGCATGTGCATATCTCTTAAAAATATGGAGATTAAACCTAATGGTAAATTTTGATAAAACTAAAATTCTGTGATATAATCAGTATAGCATATCTCAGTTTGTGTTTTTAATTGCTGTTTGGCAGCTATTTTAAACACTACCGAAATAAGTCATTCCTGACCCATTTAATAGTGAAGACTTAAACAAAACCATCATGCTTTGTAGCATCAAACATCTTAGTAGAGCAGGATGTTCAGTGTCTGCAAACCTGGAGCTCTTCCTGACTGCAGCTGTAAAGCGAGCTCCAGAGTGATGCCACTCGGAGAAGATGTGCCAGGAGTACCCTATTAAAATTGGGGAAGAGAAAACACCTCAGCTTGTCCTTGTGTATATACTGGTATGTGGAGGCAGACAGTCTTCCAGGCATCCTGAACATGTTGGTGTTTTCCGCATCGAAACCAGCACCTCAACTCGCCCTCCAAAGGGCGAACGAAGGAAGACGATGTGGATAGTGAGCTGAAATGTCATATGAGAAGAAAGTTCAAAATAGATTTTTTTTTTTTTAGCAGTATTGCAGTGTTTTGCAGGCTAGGAGCGGTGATGAGTTGTTTTTTTAATACAGTCATGCCTCTTTGATATGAAACATCATAAAAGTGCTGGAAAACAGAACATGGAGGTTTATATTTGGTATGTCAAGGGACTGAATGCACTCCAGTAGAACTTGCTTTAAATGCAGAAATCTGTGAAAATTCTTAAGGTCATTTTTCATAATTTCCCTTTTCCTAGTGTAAATAGGAAAGGATGTGTAGGAGTATCATTGGTGTTCACCATAACTCCAAGCTTCATCATCTGTTGATTTCACAAGGTGCAACCGTAAGGATCTTAAAAAATACAGCATCTCCAGCTATGCGTGTGTGTTTGTAAAGATCTAAGGAAAATTTTCTTTTAGGACTCTAAATGTGATGTTATATTAATACAACAATCGGATGAATTTCTGTTGAGCTGTGTTTAAAGAGAATGGTTCTGTGTTTCCACAACAGAGATTTTCCTTCCCATATGTTTTGGTGTGTTATTTTCTAACATTACTGATACTGTTTGGCAGAACTTGGATGGAGATTCTGATAAAAGTATGGGGGTGAAAACCCCTATAAAAACTTGGTGAAGGCTTGAATTCCGAATTCATCTTAGTGCGTTAATATTCTTACTGTTAAATAGATCAGGCAGGGATTAGCGGTATAATTTTGTTTCATAAAATGGATAATTTGTGAATTAAAAATGTGCAGACTCTACATCTGTAGTAAAGAAGTTAATAAATGAGTTGATATATATAAACACTATTTAAGAGAAGGGGAATTACATTTTTAAGAAAAGAAACAGACTTCCCAGTGTAAGATCAACGCGTTATTCTGTGACTAAATAGGAAATTTTTGGAATAAACCTTGCTTCTGAGCCGTGAAAGTAGTGGATAAATTGTGGACTACAGTTTCAAGTCTAGGCCATGGGGTGATCTGTCTGCACTCTTGAGCATCTCGTGTGTGGTTGCCCATGCAGGCAGTCCCTTGGGAGCCAGCAGTGGCTCGGGGATGCTCTGCAGGCTGGGGGAAAATCTGACCCGCCAGCTGAGGAGGAAGCCCCAGGCACAGGGGGCCTACCAAGCCCTCTTGTTGCTCACCTGTGTAGTTTAGCCCTTATCCCTCAGTAGGGGATGAGGACTTTTGGGTAGGTGTTTTAAACTCACACCTGTTCTGCAGTTCTCCCGCTGCGCTGGACATGGTGGTGACGGCAGCGGCGGGGAGTTGTGGCTTGTAGTGATATGAACATTCTGGTTTGCAGGTCTTAAGATCAGAAAGGTTGGGCACCCTGCGCCTGGGATCTGTATTTTCATGCATCACTATTTTATCCATCAGCTGTGATAGGGACCATTATGGATCTGGTCCTACTAGGCTGCCCCAGCCCCTCTATGACTAGAGGAGTGTCTGCGTTGAATTGCACTTACTTAGCGTTTTACAGTTTTTGGACAGTAACCTGTTGTATTTTTTGTCTTGATAGTCTCTGATTAATGGAAAAGAATGAAGAGATTAAAAAGCGTTTGAGGAGTGATGGGTTTCTTTTTTTTCTTTTTTCTTTTTTTCCTTTCCCCCCATCTAAAAATACATTTTGTTCAAGGCAGTCAAGGTGGAGTTGGCAATCCTAGTAAGTGGGGCATGGTGGTTTCTGCATTATCTGTGGGTTTTTTCAAGAACAGAAATCACTTCATTTGGAGGTGGGGAAGAACTTAACATTCTCCCTCATGCAGCCGACTCTTTGCTGTTCTGTAGTCGTGAAATATGCCTCGGTTACCTATCACCAGAATATTTCTGGTAACCATAATCAGGTAACAATTTTTAGACTCAAGTTTGCCTTCACAGCATGTCTTAACTATTCCATTTAGAGAAATGGTTGCTTTGCTTCTGTTACAGATGTTAGAGCCGGCTAGACACTCAGATGCTGTTGCATGGCTTTACAGGCTTCAAGTCCTAAGACAATGTGAGATGTACTTTTTTTTTTCTTAAAGGAAAGCAGCTTAAGCAGAGGCTGTGTGAACCCTCTTTTATTGTTCATTAAATCATGCGAAGGATAGTTAGATTTCCTTCTTCACTGGGAGCAGCAAGGAACTGACCTCTTTTAAAGAATTTTTCACCTGGTTAAGTGTTAGTTGCTTAATAATATCAAGGGGTGAACCTAATTTCTGGAGAACAGTAGATATTATTAGAAGTTTGAACACAGAGATAACTCATACATGTCCGTAAATTAGATGAATTAAACAGTAGGTCACAAGCCACATGCAAAACCCTCCTTGCTAGTAGCAATTACAGTAGTGGTGTTTCACAATTTTCTTCTGCTTTCCTTTCCCTCTTATTCTTCCTGTGTGGTTTTTATCTCCTCTCTTTCAGTCTGACTGTTTCAGATACTTCTTGGACTTCAACCCCGCGCCAAAAAAACAGTCCCCTTAAAAACTAGTATAACTACAACGTTTTGCAGTATTTGTGTCATGCCATGAAGGTAGTAACCATAAGCATAATTTTGGGTTGGTTTTTTTTTTTTCTTTTTAAAGTGTCCTCACAGTTGAGGAATTAAAATAAGCAGCAGTAAAATCAAACCAAAATCTGCCAGAAAACGAAACTTACTAAATATTTTTTTAGTTTGCTCTAAAAGTTTACCACAGGATTTGATAATAATTGTTTATTTCTTCAAATGTATTGCTTCAGTTTCATATTGATTGAGGGCATTTTTCTATTCTCGGCAGATTTGTTTTGTGTGGTGTTTTTTTTTTTTTTTTCCCCTGTTTTGTCCATCGGGCTCATGCTTTGGCTTATAACCTGTGCCCTGAAGTGTTTCATCCAAAGTCAGAAAGGGTTGATGTGGGATGGGGTCCTTACTGGAAAGGATTCTTGGGGTTTACCTCTGAAGGAGGGAAAGCTGAGTAGTGGAGCTTTGCTGGGGAAACCCTCTCTTCATCTCAATAGCAGCACAGATTAAGGGGAAAAATGTTTAGAAAGTTGCACAGAAATGTATCTCATCACCTGTGCTAGTTGCCCATTCATAAGCAGCCCCGTTCAGCCATGACTTTGTTCTGTCCCCTCTGCTCTGCTGGAGACGTAGTGGAACCGGGTGGGTTTTCCCCAGCCCCTGCAGCTGACCAGGCTCTGGGGAAGAGCAGGGTGTGAGTGGGCCTGGGGACTGGGCACGTCGGCGTGGACGCTGGAGAGGTGTGTGTGTGGAGCCACAGCATCTGTCTTCAGACTCCTAAACTTGGAATAAAACACTTCAGCTGTATTGGTCAGTGACCTCTCTTGCTGGATTAAGAAAACATTCTAATTCTTTAAGACCTTTCGTCAGCCTTCGATATAATGAACCGAGAGGTGTTAACATTAATGCAGTGAGAGACCGTGCCTCAAGTGGTTCTCTTCAGTATGTTTATCTGTTGGTTGTCTTACAAATTATGCATGCCCCAGAAGCGTTTGTACAAATCCATACTGCAAACTCATAATGAAGATGAATCAAAATTTAGATACTTTGTGGCACCTTTGAAGAACAAAACTGAAGTCAAATCTAAGAAAAGTAGTTGGCTGCTTGAAGTACGGCATAATCAAGATGTGAACGTGAGCCATGGGAGCCTTGCTAATGCCTTATGTGTCCAAATGTGTAAATACATGCTTTTGCTAGTAAGATTATACTAGTAGCACTGAATTCAACACAGAGCACGTCTTCAAGGCCCATTTTATTCAAGAATATAATTATTGTTACCTAGCTTTTGCTTAAATTAATGTGGTGGAAGCCCACTTGCAGTTAGGTGTGCATGCCAGAACCTCTTCCACATCCAAGGAGTGTCTCTTACCTAGTGGCTGTGCAGCAGTCCAGCTGAGGAGAGGGCCTGCAAGAAAGAGGAGTTGAGCACAAGCTGCAGGGAAGGTCCTGGATTTTGATTTGCGCACCAGACTTCATAATATCAGGTGACTTTTATATGCTACTGGGAGCCAGGAGAAGAGTTTGTGTCTAGCTCACTCTGCTACAGAGAAGAGCTATCTTCCAGAGCAGGTTTTTTTGACCTCTGCTCCTCCCTTTTGCCTCCTCACTTGCACTGAAAGAACTGTGTGGAAGATGAATGAAGAGATCTGAATTTAAAATAACTTCCTTATTTTGGGTTTATTTTTAACCTAGCTCAGTTCACTGCTCTGCTTTGTCGTTTGGCCCCACAAACAAGTGGGTCAGCTTGACTGAGGAGTCAGGAGGGAGAGAAAACTCTTAAGCCATTAATAACTTCTAACTTTTTTTTTATACGTTCCTAAGACCCTTTATTTGACACCTGGACCTGTCTACCCCAAGAAATGCATTAGGGGACAGGGCAGTAGCAAAGTTCCAAGGGTGAGTACCAAATCCAAGCTTGCAGAGCACTTAGTGCAGACACATGGTTTCAGCATTATAAAAATTGAATGTTGTTTGGATGCAAACCACTTCTGGGGATGAAATTGTTCCCATTGCAGGTCTGTTTCTGAATGCCTTCACTTCTGTTACTTTTTTTTTTTTTTTTGGCACAAGGGTATTCCTTGTAGGTAAAAATAGTCTTGCATTTTCCAACTTGAAGATCTTTCAGATGTATCTTCAGCTTTCTCATTTATACTAAGTGGTTTACTATTTTCTGATTTAAATACCTATTAAAATCTCAGTTACCTCAAATCATCACCTGAATTTATTTGTGGGGATTTTAACCTCCTGTCCAAACTAGCTTTTCTTCCGGTATTTTCAGCACAGTGATAAAAATTTCCAGGTTGCATTCAGACCTGGAGTTGGTGCTTTCTGCAGCTGTTCTGTCAGCCAAGCTCTTTGGCCAGTGTAATGGTCCTAATTTAAACAGGAGCCACTGGTTTCTGGAATGTGGTTGGATTATACAAGTTTTTAGCAGGTCTGTTAAAAAGACATTTCGGAGTTAACCTGCTTCCTAATCTGGAAAGTTTACAGGGGAAGATGCATGAAATTTCAGTCACTTTTAATTCAGCTTAAAGTATACCTATTGCTATTAGCATCGTATTTGCAGGTTAGTCTTAAGAATATAAAACTGGCTTAGTATCGACTGGCTTAATGCTAGACAGGGTCTAGTTAGTGTAGCTGGAGCAAAATATTGGCAGAGATTAACTGGGCTGATGTGAATTTTTGATCTCTCTTTTTTAATATACCTTGAAATGCACATTAACCACCTCAGATGCATGCTTTATTAAATCAAAGGATAGGTGTACAGCAAAAGTATTTGACATTTGGCAGGATACAGCTTTGTAAATAGAGAGATATTTGTGTTTTCTGAAGTAAGAATTTCTTTTTAAGTGGAATTGTTGAGTAATTTGTGGGTCACTTCTACCCTAAATATGGACAGTTGCATACTATGAAAAGCTTAGTTGGACTCGCGGTGTTATAAACCCATTCTTGGTGGCGGTGTTGCACTTTTGATTTCTACATAATGTTCAGAAATTTGGGGAGGGGTTGTTGATTTGGTAAATTGCTTCTCCAGTGGGGATGCCTCGCACCCCCATAGCTGCGTGGTGTGCCAGCCTGGTTAATCTGTCCTGTTACTGGCAGCGCTCTTTCCTTGGGAGCAATCTCCCAGCTGGGTGACTCGCGGGGATGGCAGAAGCCTGCTTTTATGCCCCTGTGTTTCCCAGGTGAGGGTCCACCAAAGGTCAAGGAAGGGGTGCCTTGGCAGAACAAGCTTTGAAAATAGGTCATTACTTCCAAAAGAGTAATTTTGACCTACCTACTGGTCCAGTTCAGAAGAGCACCTGGAGAAGTGGGCAGCTGAGAAGAATTGCAGCCTTGTCTAGCTGCTGTTTGGACCTGAGCAGAGGAGAGGCTGGAGGGGTGTCTGCTCCTTCTCCCCTGCCGCCACTGGGAACGTGCTATGTTAACTGCCTGCCAGGCAAGGAGTGGCAGCAGCAATCAAATGGGTAACAAAGAATTTCTGGTGGTATATATTAACTTCAGAAGTTCAGCTTATATTTAAAAGATAGCTGTATACTTGATTATGTTGGGGTAGGCATGAATTTTCTGGGACCTGGAGTGCTTTCCTCGCTCTACAGTATTTCTCTCCCATGTAAATTCACTCCCTGAGATCTGTAAGTCATGTGTCGTGGTTGAATGTATGCAGCTGCCTCCTGGATCTGCAGAGAAATTTGGACTGTCCCTGTGATATTCATCAACAGAAAAAGCTATTTTAAGGTGATATTTTAATGATAGTTCAGTACCTGGGCATACCTGAATAATTTGGTTTATGGCCTACCCAGATTGTTTAAGCACTTGCAGTGTTGTAAGATTTAGGAGAAAATACAAGGTGCTGTAGCTACGCCACTTGTAGTGGTGAGAAATCTTCTTTCCACAGAGCTCTATCAGTTCTTTCAGGTATGTTTTCCAAGCAATGGTAATCAAATATAAGGGCTAGAGTTAAGTTGTTGGAGCTGTATTGAAATGCATGTTACGATTGTAGAAAGTTTAAAAAGCACCAGTGTAGATAGCAGTCCACACCACTGGCAATAACAGCTCTGTGGGCATCGTGTACATGCCATGGTTTCTACGGATACTCTCTAAACAAAACTCAAAAATGCAATCTAGTCTTGAAAACCCTTAATGACCTAGAACTCCTGCTTTTTGTCTGCTGTTTTTCTGTTTCCACCTTAGGATAAAGCATGAGCAGGTATTCTGATTGCTGGGTGTTCAGAAAGTGTACTGCTGGCACATGGATTGTTGCTAGATAGATCTCCTTTGGAGATCTGGCCCAACCAACTACACCCACCAGTGTATGAATTAATGTGTAGGGGTCATTTCTTTGATCCCAGATCAAGTATCATGTAAATTGACTACTACAATATTAGTAATAGTAAAATAATACTAAATACAGTAAATAATACCAATACCGTTGTTTCTGATTTCATTCCTCACTTTGTAGAACAGAGAGTGAGAAAGCTGTATCTTGTTTGATCCGATCTTTTGCCTATTTGCATACTTGTTAAAATTGATAGCAGAAATCACATGGAAACTGCATATCCAGCAGGGGTTTTTTTTATGCTCAAAATGCCGTTCCTCTAAAAAATAATTCATATTTGTATATTAAAAAAATTAAATGGGAAAATAAGGTATAAAACTATCCCTAGGTGTGACATGGTGTGTGACATGTAGGTGTGACATGGGATTAATGCAGCACAGGCAATGCTGTCACGTAACGGGAGTTTATCACATAATGCAGGTTCTTAACTTCAGCTGCAGAGGGGTGCTGTAATTCTGGCAGAGTGCTTTCGACACCAGTGTCCTGAGTTTTAGTTTGTATGTGTGCAAATGGGTGAGGGGGTGCATTTAGTGGTGGATCTGGGATAACCTTTCCTTTTCCCCGGTAGCTGGAGCTCAGCATTCAAGTGGATGTTCCCTGTGCAGCTCAGCAGGGTGAGTTCAGAATTGCTGTGCCTCAGAAGGAAGGTTGCAGGGGCCTGAAGTGTGCTCGGATTTCAAAAATACTGGATTGTATGAAGTGATAGGGAATAAGTACTGTTGGCATTGAAATGCGTACATTTATAGCCTTTCTGTTTGCTTGTCACATTCACGCAGTTGGCTGCTGGTAGCACTTGCAGAAAATAATGAAAAGAAAATACTCTCCCCCCATCCCTAGAAACTTTAAAAACAAATTTGTCTGTGAACGCTGCATCTATTAGGCAGGTATGATGGCAGAAGCAATAGTAAAAGCTAAAACCAGGTGCCTGTAAGATACATTTAAAGGGTTTCTCTTTGTTCTGGGGTCATTTATTCTGTGTCAGTGCTTTGAAGCAAGTATTTTAGTTTTCAAAGAAGAGAGGGTAGCATTTGCAGTGGTTTGTACAGTGAAGGAATGCTTTTTTGTCTGGGATTGTGCAACCCAGCAGTAGTGGGTGTGATATTTCTCCTGTGCGTGCGGTCCGGTCCTTGCGATGGACTTCCTCCCTCCTCCATGCAGCTGTGCACGGGTTAAGTGCCAGGGCCTTGTCCTAACAAGGGGAGAGCCTGCAGCTTGATTGAAGTTCTCTAATAAAATCCCAGAGATCTCTAGCATCCCACAGACTATCATCTGGATGTTTAGTGAAGTCACTTGTTTACCCAGGCTGTCCAAGCCAAAGTGAGACAGACATCGACTCGCCCTGTCCGTGTTCTCTGTCTCTGTCTTTTTGGTCTTACGGGGTTTCTTTGATCTTAAAAAGTGTGCTGAAATGCATCAATAGTAAAAAATCCACACGGACATTAAAATACCTAAATTTGGCCATACGAGTTAACAACAAATCAAAACATGTATGTTTATTTCTTTATTTTAACATTTTTACAGTCAAAGGAGAGAAAAAAGTATATCTGCTACGTAAAAATCCAGACAAGGTACTGTGTCTGATGGGGTTTGCGAACAAGCTTAAACAGGTAAAGACTCTCCTGTTACATGTGCACAGATAAATTTCCTTTGGTGTAGCTTAGCTGTTAAAGGTATGCCAGTGTTGTGTTACCACCCTGATAAACAACAACACGTTGCTGCTCACTTGTAGGCACCTGGGTTTTATAGGTGAAATAACTGAATATTGCATCAAAGGGTTGGTTTGGTTCTTTTGCTGCTCTGAGTGTTGTGTCCCAGACTGCGGCTTCTCCTCCATGATAACCTCCAGCAAAATAACCGGTCTCTTTTCAGTCCCACTCTATTTTGTCTTTGTTGTTGTTGCCTTTTACATCTCTTCTTATTCTTTATTGCAAAGGCATGGCATGGCATGTCACTTCCTTTTTTTCCTGAAAGAAAGTTTTCCCATTCAGAAAGGGAAGGGTATTCCTGTATGGATAACAGTTGCAGTTAAATTATTACCATCTCTAGTGATTCTTAAATCCTGGTCTTTATTCTGACTTTGACCAGTAACATCTGGAGCTTGTTTCAGGTTTGGGTCAGACCTGACTGTAATGACATTTAAATTGGAGCTCAGTTCTGTCAGTTCTTTTATGACTTTTGTAAAACCAGTGACTTTTAGATGAGAAATCTTCAAATAATGCACACTAGTTTCAGATACTTCTCTGTGTACTTTTATTTCTTAAGCAAGATCTCTTAAACTATGTCCTCTCTGCTTCTGAAAGGAGAAACATACTTACGGATTCTTAATTGATTTTTTTTTTTTTTGTCAAAAAGATCTGGAGCTGAGGAAGTGCCGTGAATTATATACTAGGCAGCTTGTGGTGTACCTCTATGTTTGGATTTATTTCTCTCCTCCTCTGTGATCCACTGCCGTGCACTGTCCCATGCTCACCCCCCTCCAGGGAAAACTGTTAGCAGTTTTAAAGTCATGGAAAAGTAGTTCAGGAAGAAGAGAGGAAATGAGATGAGGAACCAGTAGTGGGGAGGACTGACAAAAAAATCTGCTTTTGCATGCTCCAGGGATATACTCAAAACACTGAGAGCATTTGTGGGATGAAAGTTATAGCAGGAAATGTAAAGGGGGAGAGGAAAAGAAGCATGACTAGTAAGAGTTTCTGTCCCAGCTGTGTGAGTTTGTAGTGGATGGTGGTAACACAGGCCACAAATGCTGTGTTATTAGAAAAATAAAGGGTCGGGGGAAAGCTTAAGGGACTTAGGGTTTTCCTGAGACACAAAGGAAGAATCATTCGTTGTCAATAGAATAAGGAATTTGAGATACAGGTTAATTTGGTGGTGATGTTTATACCAGCTTCTAGCCAGAGGCGAAGCAGGAAGGCAGTAATTAATTTTGGAAGTCCTCAAAATTTTCTTCAGTTGAGTGGCACTAGCAATGGAGTAAAAATAGAAGTAGTTGGGAAGATTTGACAGAAATGAGTATTGAGATTGCGAGTGTATTTGTGGAATTAGGGTGTTTTGCAGAGCATAAGAAAGATGTAATTCACTGGGTGACACACAGTAGTCAGCTGTTCTAAAAGATTTTCAAGTATATTTTGTTGCCTTTATGCTCTAAGAATAGTTGACCAGAAACCTATTGTAGTAGTGTCTGAGGATTTGGCTCAGGAAACAAAAAATGAAATGTACTATGTAATAAATAAGAAAGTAAATACACACCAAACATGTGAGCAATGAAGTACAACTTCCTCTTCAGAATGTATTTTTGCTCAAAAATGTGCTAGTTATAGCTGCTGTCGCATGTGAGGTATCTGGCTTTCCAAAGAAAAAGGAGAAGAATTTTGATGAACTTGTTTTGTTCCCCTTTTCAGGGAAAAACTAATTTGGGTGGTTATTTGGGGCCATGGCACATCAGAGCTTTAATGAGAGCACTGAAATATGCAAGAGCCCCAGCATATGAAACAAACTCCATCCGAAGCATCATCCCCCCACCCTTCATCCACTTGCTTGCACTGCAAGATGAAATCTAAATGACAGAGGTGCAAGGTCTCATTTCTTGAGTGTGTCTCTCAAATTTCTGTTTCTAAAATAGCTGTTTGCACGATTTGCATAAACCACGTAGTTTTGAAGTTTGCAGCTGCAAATGTTACCATATGATGTACATGCTTCAAGAAGCTCTCTCTGTGATAAAGAATAGTTTTAAAAATGATTGCTGCTTTACAGGTGTTCCAGTGTTTATCAATAGATTTTTTTTTTTTAAATTCTTGTTTGTATTCCAAGTAGCTTGATTTTGGAGATCTGAATTTATCTGTTCTCAGCTGATGTGGGTGTGGAGTACACAGTAGTTTCTTTGCCTCATTAATTTCAGTGCATTTGTATTAGGATTTGAAAAAGAAAGCTAGCCCCAAAAGGTGTGTGTGGTTTTGCCTTTTTTTGTATGTATATTGTTTTGCCTAGAATACACAGTATTAACTTCATTTCTGATTGTGTTTGCTTAACTAATATGTCGACTTGGCTACTTGGTCCCATGGCAGCCTTGTTGTCACCAGAACAACTGGTTGGCTATTTAACACTGAATAATTAAACAGAAAAAGCTTTTTTTGACACTTCTTAGAAGTTTTCTTTTAATTAAAAAAAAAAAGTGACTTAAAATTGCTGACAAAAAAAGTGGTAAAATTGTCAGTGGAGTGCTTAACTGAGGATTATAAGATTCCCATTCTGCATTCTTTTAAGAATTCCTTGCTAAATAAGCTAACACCTGAGGTTCTGTACATTTTGTATATAAAAGTTTTTCAGCTGTTATTTGTTTATTTGTTTGAAGAAAGTTGTTCTTCATGTAGACAGTATTAAATAATTAACATAGTTTAGTGCTAATTTTGGTGTCTCCTAACATTTGGATATTTTCAGTTCAGTAACTTACATCTTCAAAGCAGTAAAGAGAAGCTGATCTTCAGAACGTTTTACAACAATAATCAGCTCTTTCTCAGAGCCTAAATAATTATTTCCCTGCAATAGCACTTGGGGTTAGAAAGGTTGCTGTCAGAATGGAAAGGGAAAATAAAGGTTAAATCTTACGTAAAAGTGAATGCTGAAGAAAGCCTAAACTGCTTTGGGACCTAATGGTTCTGTTGTAAAGACGGAGGAGGACTCTTGGTTCAGTCCTCTGTTAAGGCTTTGTAAATTATTTTAATGATTGCCAGTGTTTGTGCTATAAAGTAGAAGGCAGAGTAGTGACCTGGGAGGTGATTCAGTAAATAACGGCTGGCCAGAAATTTAATGATTGTGGTTTCTTTGGAGTGTCCAGACCCCAAAATCTTTGTGGAGACCCTGGTCAAAATGGTGTAGGGAAGAGAATTGCTGTGCCAAATGGGGGGTAAACCACCCCACAGCCACTCCAGCAGCCCTCAGCCTCTTGCCTGTTCACAGCCAGGGACATTGTCACCGAGTTCACTGTCCCACCCGGGCGCTCCTCCCACCGACAGTCATTCTCTGTTTGTCCTCCTTGGCTCAGTGAGGTTTTTGTAGAACACGGAACAATGCTAACAGATGAGGTTGGAAAATTTAGCTTATGAAGTAATAACCTCAAAAACTCCTGGGAACCATGTCTTTCAGGAATTTGGGAAACTGGTGGAGAATAGAAAACTCTTGAAATCTTGTGTCTTGGAGAACAAAAAAGCAGTTTCTTGTCCAGCTCATTGTAAAGCATCCCATTTGAAAAAGGAATGTTTTTTTTGTTGTGCTCATTCCACAGTTGTTAATTTTAGATGAGAGCATAATTACTTCTTGTTAATTACAGTGAAAACAAATGGTAAAATTAACCCAAAGTGTAAAGGTTTTGGGGTTTTTTTGGTAGTAGGAGTCCCTTAAAATCGTAGTTTACCATTATGCTTGAAATGTATGTGTTATGAACTTAAACGTAGCAAAAACTGAATTTCAGTGGAAAATAATGCCTTTGCCAGCAGTGCTCCTTATATTGCTGGGAGGAAACAGTAAATGTTCCCCTGTTACCAGGACGTGCATGTGTATCAGTTCACATAAAGGACTTAAAAAAAAAAAAAACAAACCCACCACGAAACCTTGAATGGTTTAATTGTTGTTGTCGTTTTCCCCACGGTTAATCTAGACTTGTAAAAGCGACCCTGACATGAGGTTAGGGTTTATCAGCACCGGGCAGACCCAGGCTAATTGGTTCAGCTCTGTGCTTTACTGCTGCGGCTGCTAATCTGCCGTGCAGTTGGGCGCAGTTCCTCCTGCGGCACGCTCAAAGGAGCAGGAAACTCTCAGAAGCCTCCGACACTGGGCTGGGAGGCGAAGCCGTCATCACCTGTGCAGGTAGGGCTGGGTGGGAGCCCAGGGCTGATCCCGCTCCTGCCCTGCGCCCTGGGGATGCTTCTGGCTACTGGGATTGCTTATCTTGAAGTGGACGAGAAGCGTGACTTGGGTGTGCACTTATTTTGAATGCAAAGTGCTAAACATATTCTGATGATAATTTTTTTTCTTCAGAGAAGTTTATAGACAGTGCAAAACTGTGTCCTGAGTCAGAAATCTTGGAATTTTATTTTTTTTTTTTACCCCATTCATTTAACCCAGTTTTTATACAGTGTGAACTTCAGGCTGGTAGCAGGTTTTTCACTATGAATGTTCAAAAGCTTCTTACAGAAACCCTGCATATCTAAATAAGATTAGCCACCCTGGATTGAGCAAAAATTGTGTTTAACCTGGTGTCTTGGGGTCTGTCGGTAGCAGATGCTTCTGCTAAATGTTAGGGGCAGTGGAGGTACAGCGAGTTCCCTTCCCTGCTGTGCTCACCTTGAGGGTGTCTGAGCCTGGCCAGGCAGCCTTCCTGCCTTGTCACCGCTCCTGATGGAATCTTCTTCCATTCATTGCTTTGCCTTTGGACGTGAATAGGGAATAATATATGCTTTGTATGAGTTCACTGTGCTTCTGCATCTTGAACACTGAGTGCAGCCTGGTTAACAACCTTGCTTTCATCCTCCATCTTAAAAAGGTATAGGAGAAGTATAGTAGTTACAATGAGGAAAATCGAGATCATAAGTTATCAAATGGCCACTGTAGCAGTAAAGACTAAGTAGAGTAGGAAGCAGCCGTTTGGCCTTAGTGTCATGGATAACTGAGGAAGGACATGCTAAGAGTCTGGAAAGCACCAGTGGCAGGAGCAAGTGAAACAGAAACAATATAAGACCAGGAGAACATCAGAGAGCAGGTTGAAAACAAACAAACAAACAAGTTGTTTTGTGTAACATAGTTAAACTGTGGCACTCGCTGGGATGTTTTAAATACTAGTGATGTCAACTGGTACTGGTTTGCAAAGCAGGGACAAATTCTCATAGAGCATTTTGAAATGCAGAGGCACCATCCACAGATGCTGGCGCCCTGGGAGGGTGCTCTACAGCAGTGTCCCTCCCCGTTCCTGCTTCCTTCGTTGCACGGTGTGAAGGTGTGTACGGTGCTCTGTGGACATCCTGTTCTGCACTAGCGCCACTGCCTTTGAGCCAGAGGGAGCAGGGAAGGTGTCTTTGCCTCCACAGCATCTTCTGACAAAGTGTTTCATAGCTTTCACAAGTTTCACGTAAAGCAGGAAAAAGCATTTTATTTGTTTGCTTTAAACTTGCATTCTGGTGATTTCATGTAAAGCCCCTTGTATTGTAAGTAGTAGAAAACAATTGTTCTCTGGTGGTTTTTGTTTGGGTTTTTTTCCTCTTCCGTGCTATTCAGGATATTTCTCTGGCACATCCCATACCCCTCCCTTTAGTCACCTTTTCTCTGAAGTGAATACATCTAGTCTGTTTGCTCTGGCCTCGTTCTTAACCTGTTAATGTGCTATATGAAGAAGTCAAACCAGCACACACATTTACAGTTCTCCCTTATAAACAGTAGCTTCCATATTACAATTCAGGTTGTTGCAGTATTCAGTGCACTGTGCTAATTAGAGCCCATAGTAGTAGTTCTTTATAGAAGCACTGCTTCAAGAACAACATAGTCAGATCCTGTGCTTTGGAAGCCCCAAGATCTTCCAGTCATGCATCCCAGCTGAGCAGCGTATGCATCGTGTGTCGTGGCATAGATCACCACTGTGTACACAAGGACGCTTTTGCATTTTTTCTAGATTCGCCATAGGACTACCAGATCAAGTTTGTAGGTGATTTAGCTTGTGATTTCATGGTGCTTTGCTATAATAGCCACCTCTAGTAGTTGCACAGTTAGCCTATAAAGGAGTAATTTCTTGTGAGCGTATTTGATTTAGGCTTCTTTATTATTCAGCAAAGAAGCCTGGATCTAAACTTCTTTGTGTTGTCAAATGAGAAGGACATACCATTCACTCTGCTTGCTTTCTTTTTCACAATTGTATAACAGTTTTTAAAGTTATTCTCCTGAATCTGATTTGTTTGCTTTTCCCTCTTCTCACAAAGCCTGGTCTCAGAACTACCTGTAACCATTGGCAGATTCCTGTGAACCTACTTTACGTATCTGTCCATTTCTCTGCACAGCAGAAAGCGTTAAGGAAGAAGAGGTAAAACAAGATCAGCAGTAGCAAATCCAATGATAAAGGAAGACCTTTAAAAGCATTACTGAAAATAACAAGAAGAAACGCTGAAGGTGGTAGATCCTAGGTGTGAGGTCTCTGATGGGCACATTGCACAGTTTCTCTAGCTCAGAGTCATCTGTCCTGTTTAAAGGTAACTTAAGGTATGAGGCTAAAAGTTAATTTATTTTCCTCCCAATGTCTGTAAAATTAATTGCAGTGCAAAATCCATATTATTATCCATTCTTTTTCTTTGCTAGGAAATTATTTTTGCATGTAAACTCAAATGGACAGATCAACAGTGTTTCAACAGTTTAAAAAATCATGTCAGTATTAGGAAAAAAAGATACAATATCTTCATGCTACCTTTCCATGCTACTGCTAGTGTGAGCAAAGCTCAGCGTACTTCAAGACTTGAGTTCAGGAGTGAGCAGTGCAATTAGCATTTGCTGTAAGTATGAACCCATTCTTGGACAGAATTTCAGATTCTGAAATAATGGTGAGTAATGTTTTGACTTTGTTACAAAGTAACTACACAGAATCAGTCTACCTTTGGAGGTGGTTTGGGCAAGTGGTATATGTAACCCAAAGAGTAAGGCAACATTTTACATTACTGTGAAAGGTGCAAAACCTTTTGCCTGCTTAAATATATAGCAAGCAGTCAGTCATAGTATTTACTTTGATATACCCCAAAACGTTTGGAAACAGTGGACTGTACTTATCCGAAATGATACAGAAGTGAGTTCTGAAAATGTATGTAGTTGACTGACTACTAAAAATCATGCTGGTCCAGGTGGTGAAGGTGTATGTTTTTCTATACTTTCACAAGAAAAGAGGGAGGTGCTAATGGGAGCATAATCACCAATCCCATAACACGCTCATGTTATTATCCAAATAAACTCATTTGAATTGCTATTTAATCATCTCTTTTACAACACCAAGGAGGTGATCACAGCGCTACAGCATGCTGAGTAGTGTCATCTATAAACATGAATGTTCCGTGGTGCTTGGACTGCCCTGGCTCCAGTAGAGAGTGTATCCTTTACTTCCCAGTGTCAGAAGTTCATTTTTCTTTGAGTAGTTTTTCAGCCTTTCTAGTGATGATTGCCGAAGAGCTTCGCATCTGCTGTTGCAAGAGATAAGTCCATTACTCAGTAAAGCAGTAAAACATAAAGAGGGGTGTGATACTGGGAAAACACATTGTTTAGGGTGTGTTTAGTAGGTTGGGACTGAGTGCCTTGTCTTCAGCAAAGATGCAATCATACTACCATCTCTGGAATGTGCAGAGACAAGACGTGACGAGTTAGGGTAGTTGCTTCTATAGCCTCGCTCCTCTAGATACAGCAAAGAGAAGGTAGTGCAAGTCCAGTAGCTCTTGCCATAATAGGCCATGACACTTCTGATGTTTCAGCCTTTCCTTATCGCGAAAGAAAATAATTTGTCTTGTCAACTGTTCTAGTTACAGGGTTTTGAGTATTACATGGGAGCCAGAAGCAGTCTTCCTTTTGTCCTGATCTGATAGTTTTCTAGAAGTGTAACCTAAGCTAACGAAGCTCATCGGACTAAGAAAAGGAACTATAAAAGATTTTTCAGCAGACGTTCTCTTGCCCTGATGACTGCCAAGGGTTGTGGCACTGTAGAATGAGTAAAGCCAGGTTGCTGAGACAGGCAGGTTGGTAACTTTCTGATAAATGACATCACTGTACTGAAGAAAAACTCATACTGGTGCTACTGTCTACCCCAACACCTGGAGCTTAAACAGCGCATGAAAAACTTCTTAAAATGAGAAGGCTGTCTATAAAACTCCTTCAGCAAGAGTGTAAGGTTGTAAATATGTTGGGTAATCATAGGTGTGTTGTTAGTGTCCAAACTGAACTCTGGTGCATGCAGCCTTTCATTTAACACTGAATTATTCATAAAGCAACGAGTTGAACTGCTGAAAGCGGACAGGAATTTAGTCAGTTTGCTTTAGTAAATTTTTTGAGGTGACTTCTTAAACGGCAGCTTTTGGTCCACTGAGTAATTGCATTGATAGTCTCCTAAATGCTTTATACATATCTATAAGAAGTTAATCACATTTTTAAGACTTAAAACTTTGTTTTGTAAGGTGCCATCAGACTGCTTCTCACTTCAAAGATAAGCAGATACATGAGCTGTTGCAGCAAATTGCCTGGTTTATAGAGCAGGTTCTGTTTAGGCTATTTCTCTGCTATTTTCCTGTCTACAAAGTTACATTGTAGCTCTCTTTTTATTTTCACATAAGGGTAACTTTCTCAGTAGGATGAAGTTTCAAATACGATTTACCTTGCAGACTGGTATACTTCATGCATGTTTAGAGTTCAGGAGATTCTTAGGGTAATAACTTCTTTGTTTTATCTAAGAGTAGAATAGTCATGTAACCTATTAATATAATCTTTTTTTTTTTTAATTCATTAGGTATGTTGGTGCAATTTAAAAATCAGTCTTGCCATCCTATGTTTTGTCAAAATGTTTGTTCTCTTTGGACAGGCAGATGTAATGATAGGAATACACAACAGCAGCAATGTAATGATTGATCAGTGTAATAAGTGGTGGCTACAGCGTTACTGTCTGTCTACTCATTGCTAAATATTCTGTAGGCATGGCAGAGGTGACGAGTCTTCTTCCAGGAAGTTGTCCCATGGCAGTAATGTTTGCTTCTTCATTTACTGTCTCATGCAGCATCATCTCCTTCTGTGTGGGATTTGTAATTCACAGTCAATAATGCAATAATGATTTGTTTCACATGACAATCAGAGGGCGAGAGACTTCCGTATAATACTGTTTCTGTTTTGTTTTTTTTTTTGTTTTTTTTTTTAAAATCTAATATTGGCTGCTTGCTATTTAGTAAATAAATGTCCTTTCTTCTTTCTTTCTTTCTGTCTTTCTAAATTTGCTAAGGCAAATTTTGAAAGCATTGAAGACCTTTAAACCTTGTCTCCGTTGCTCAAGTCATCTCAATTCCCATGCTTATAACAGTTTTCTCCCTTCCTCCGTAAGCTTACCTCTTGCCTCCTGATACTTCTCTAGAAACCTTTTCCTCTTAAGTCGTTGTCCTTCATAGCCTTCTTCTTTAGACATTTACATCACTAGATACAGCTTTTGACACCGGATCAAGTAATGAAAAAGGAATGAACCATGAAGGAAGAAAAATAATAAATGAAACAAAAGCAAATTATCCACCATTTTGCTAATGTGAGAATTAACTTCTAGCTGTAAAGGCAAATTACATGATTTTTACAAATCACGGAAACATCTGTAGCAGCAGTTATCAGCACCTTGACATCAGTCTGTAAGATCTTGGGGATTTATGTGCTTCCCTTCCCCTCCTCCCATTCTGCTGGCCGAATTGATCTCCATCTCTGTTACTGTTGCAACCTTTAAAAATATTTTAGGTGGATTGCTTTATTTTTGGATGCCTTTTGAAAGGCAGCCACGCTACAGATACTGGTTCCAGATTTTCATTACAGCAACTTAAGACTGTCTTGAAAAAATGAAACTGTGTAGAACACTTTTCATTTAATTCCTTTTCTCCCGAGTCCCTTTGTGCAGTAAGTGGTGTTTGTATTCTAACTGCAGGGAGGGATTAGAGACCAAATAGTTTTCCTTACTTTTGAAAGGCTGAGTTCTCCCAGAGTTAGTAACTGAGGGGAAATTTTTGCTTTGAACACTTCTGGTTTAAAGATTGACTATTGTAAGTTAATTTCATTCAGATCATAGAGCTGGGAAATTGTTTGGCTAATTTTGGTATGTGTGGTTGCTTTGGGGTTTTTTTGGTGGTGATTTTTTGTGTGTGTGTTTTTTTTTTTTTTTTTTTTTTTTTAAAACCTTGCCTCTTGAGAGCAATGCCTATTAATCTGGCTTTCGTAGCAATGTTTTCCAGGCTTTTGGAGAAGCAAGTCGCTGGAGCCCACAGGTTTTCTTGTGAGCTGTTGGTATAGTCACATAAAAACCAGTTCCAGTGGTTCGATATACTCCCTGCAGGCCGCTTACAGGCATGGTGTGGGGAGTCTCTGCTACAGAGTTGTGAAGCAATGTGTTCGCATCTTTTTTCCCAGTTAAAGGCAGGTATTTTATCTTCATCTTCTTCACATTATTCTAAGTTTTCTGTTTGCTTTCAAGAAGTGATATTCTTGCTTTAAGGTTTTCTGAATGAGTCTCATCAGTGTCTTCCTTGTACCACCACAGTTCGGTAACTGCTTCAGAAAGCGCTGCATTTACTGCTTGCTTTAGGAATTTTTCAATTATGTATTTTGATATGCTGCCTAATAGCTATGATGGCAAAGGTCAGTTTGGTGGTAAAAGAAGTGATACTTAATACAGCACTTGAAATCACTGAATGTTTTTTCATTATAGTTTCTAGCAATGGTGATTTTTTTTTTTTAATTGTGTGGAATTATCCATGTGAGAGTGACACTCGGAATTTCAGTTTACACTGAAGTAGTAAACTTTTAGAGGCTTATTTGACGTATTTAAAATACTGATGTACTCTTAAAAAGAGGTTACAGTATGTTCAATGATTGGAGAGGAATTTATTTATGTTTAAAAAAAAAAGTTAAAAAGGCCCTTTAAAACCTTTTATGAAGGCTTTGGTTCTGGACTGTCCATGTAGCCCAGCAGCAGAGGAGAAAGTTGTGTGTTCTCAGCTTCCCCCTTCCAAAGGCAGAACCCTGGGTAAGAAGTTTGGCTTGTCAAAATTTTCAAGCCGCTGCCAGCAGAGAATGACTGTCTGACTTCTCTTTAGCTGCGGATGCACCCTTAGTGCGGCTCCCATGTGGTTTCTGGGATAGCGGTGGCAGTTCTGCATGGAGGTCTCTGTAAGCCGTCTGTACTGACATGTGAAAGTCCTCAGTGCTGGTGATTTCCATCGTGAGGCGGTTGTACGTGATAATCGTGTGCAAGGTTTTTCGTATCGTTATTACTCCTCCATTGTGGTCTCTTTAACCTCAAAAGGAAACAGAAATGTTTCATGACCTGCTAGGGAGACTGCTTCAGTTTCTCCTCTGTGGCTGCCTGATCCAAAAGCTAATGACAAACACTGTAGATAATCTTCCAAAATGTGATATGAGTCATGACTGAAACCTATGAAGTTAGTAGCCCGCTGTCATCATTGTTAAAACAGTAGCAGTATTCTGCTGTAACTTAATTGCTGCGATAGTGGAGTCATTCTGTAGCTTTTGTCCACATGTGACTGCCAGCACGTGTTTGCTGCTGCGCAGCGTATCCTGCATCTTGGAAAGAGATGACATCCTGCAGTATTCCTGTCTTATAACGGGACTTAACAGGCCAAACACGATATGATCTTGACAAAATCTTTTCTGCGTAGATAGCAAATATAGCAAACTTTGAGATTCCTTCCCTGTAGATTTGAATTACTGTGAACAGTAGAACAATAGAGCAGTATATCTTTCAGTGACATTGGGTCCATCTTACTAAACCAGCTGAATCCATCTGAACAGCTTTTTTTTTTTAGTACTGTCTTTTTTAATCATTGGTGCTATTTTTGTTCTGATTACTTAACAGTGAGAGTATTTGAGTATGATAATGTTGAGGTCATGGTCCATAACAAGGAGATTTTTTTAAAAAAAAATACTTTCTGTAAGGTCTGGCATCCCATGGCAAGATTGTAGTTTCAGAGAATTTAATCTTTTTTTCTTTTTTTTTTTTTGCCTTTTGCCTTAGCATCAATTGCAATAACCATTTTGCTTTCAGACTTCCATATCAACACTTCAGTGACAGACTTAATTAATGAGCAATGAGAAGTGTGCACCTGCAGAGTCATTTATATATGAACCAGTAATTTGTCTGCGTAAGGTGACTGACACCTCTTACTAACTTCCCAAACTATATTGTCATGCTCCAGTTTCTTTCTGGTTGCATACGTCAATTTTTAGACTTGATTTCATCTCAGCATTCATGATATTTTAGTAAATAAGTGAGACCTCTTGTTTTACTCAAACTTGCTAATAATATCTGAAATACCTCTTGGAAGGTGACTTAATCTCCAAACTGCAGAGAGCCCCTTTCAACACTTCAGGCAGTATCGTTTGTTTGTAATGCAGTGGCATGGGTAGATAAAAACCTTAAACGTTAAATATTTCAGAAGACATTGTCATCACTTTTCTTCTTGTTGCCTTGTATTCCTTTTTGTAATGAAAGAATATCTACGAAGTTGTAAAACAACTCAAATGCTCTTCACCAAACACTCTTGACAGTGTCTAAAATTCCAGTATTGAAAGCTATATTTAATATTTTGCAGTACTGTATTTAAAGAGTTAAAAACATTCCTTATTCATAAGGTCACTTCATGCTTTGTTGTAATGCTTTCTTAATTAATGTGGTTTATAGCAACTTTTGGTTGATTAATAGACTGCGTCTTTAATTTATTCCAGGGCTACGATTAAAACTGGGTATTCTGGTCTAGGAACTGTCAGATGACACGGCTGGGGTGATGTTGACACCCTGGTTTCAGCTGCATTAAAGACAGCAGTGCATTAAGTGATACGTTTGGTAGGAAGGTTTTCCTGGCCAGTGTGGGCAGGTATTTTTTCTTAATCCTGTATTGTATAATTTGAATAACTCTTTGGCACTGTTCTGCTTGAGGCGAAGGAAAACATGTTTCTTAATTAAATCTTGGAGTGATTTGACAATTCTTTCCTATGAGCTCTTAAGGACAACAGAGGAAAACATAAATTACTGGTTTTCAATGCTACAGTTGACAATAAATGTTGCCATACTGCTTGCCAGTAAATCTGTTGAACAACAACTGTGTTTTGTTGTGCAAAGTATTTACTGTAATAGTTGAATTTTATTAGAAGTTTAATTTTTCCTTTATTCACAGAAGCCAAAAACATTCACTAGTGTTATCGGGGTCTGTATCTGAAAGCTGTGTTACAAAATGTGTGTCAATATATGTCAGGAAAAGCAGCAGTAACATACATCAGGATTCACTTTATCTTAACACTAAATAGTATCTCTCAGAAGCTGCCTCTGTTTATCTTTTGAGTTGATTGCTTTTGCTATGATCTCTTCTGCGTTTTTCTTCCTCCTCTCTGCTAACCATTCATACTTTTGAGTAATGTAAAGCGGTATTTCATAGAAAGCTCTTTATTTTCTAAGTTAAGGACAGTTCTTTCCCCATAAAATATGGTATCAACATCTAAATCCTCTGTTAAAAGAATATTTTGGTGAAGAATTGACTATTCCTCAGGTGTTTGCTTCAGTTTGTTTCTAGATACTAAGTTGCCTTGATGATAACTTTAAAAAGATAATAAAAAAATCCTAGCATTAATTTAGTGTAAGCAGTTGTTGCATTGCTGTAGGCATGGTGTATGCTTCCAGAGAGGAGAGAAGTGACCCAGAGGACGACTTCCATGTTGGGAGTTCTCCCATGCTGTTGCTAAAAGATTAAAAAGAAGAAAAGACACAAAAAAAAAA
>VYZM01022848.1:28069-42563 GCA_013398915.1 Dromas ardeola
CCCCCCTCCAATTTTGTTGTATTTAAGTTCTGTTGATTTTAACTTGCTGTTCTACCTGCAGCGTTGCCAGTGCTGAGAGCTGCCAGCTGGGGCCCCTGTGGCTGTATTGCCCAGGAGCCAACATGCTGCAAACTTTTCTCTGACGAAATCAAAACTTTAAGTTGTACTTTATTCTGCTTTTGTACTAATAATGAGAAAAGAGAAAGGTGCACACTTCATTGTGGATGCTGCATTCTGTATGTTTCGGCATGCGCATTTCACTCGTGCCTCCATGAGATTTGCTGCATCCTAGCAAGCTTCCGAAAGCCATGTTGGAGTGTTAAGTTTATAATCTTTTGTAGCTCTGTAATCCAGAAGTCAGTCTCTAACCTGATCTGTGTCCTTGCTTGTGTCCATGAGGTCCATGTGTCCATGTCCAGTGGTTATTAGTTTTGTGGATTTCCTAGAAGAGTAAATATAGTGTAGGAATGCCGGTTGTGAAAGTATCATTTCTTGTGTCCTGTGAACTGGAATGAGGCTGCAAAAGGTGTGTTTCACACGTGTCGGCGTGGCTGTGAGGAGAGGGAGGACTGTGAAGCCACTGGTGACTGGTGCTACTTCACCCTCCGCATGGAGTGGTGGCCTTAGTCCCCTGCCTTTTGAAAGACTCCAGTGATTGTCACGCAGTGATTGCCGTGGCTTGTCCTACTTTTTGTCGCGTGTGTTTTGTCCAGGAGAAACTCAGCTGCATTCAGATAGGAGGGGAGTGTCTAGGCTCGTTGTTTCCGCTGTTCCCAGCCGGTGTTGCCCACAGCCGGGCCCCCCTCTGCTCGCCCCCCCCCACGCCTGCGGGTGGGGGACCCCGGACACGGGTGGGGGGGCGCGGCTCAGCCCCGGCGCGGGCGGCTCTGTCCAGGGTGCTGACGGGCGGGCCCGCCGCTCCCCGTCCTCCTCACACCCATAGCTGCCCCTGTGCTTTGAGGTATGAAACTGTTCTTAATCACTGACTTTGGGGGGTTTATGGTGTAGCAGAATATACAGGTTAATATCAGGACTTGGTATATCAAAGAGAAACTTACCAGAGACTTCAAAGAGTGTCTTTTAAGTAGTGCGTGTCCTTGCGGTGGTTGCAAGGGGTTGTAGGTTTCACAGTTTGATGATAAACCCCAGTTTATTCAAGTGTGTATCGGCATCCCTGTAATCGTGCTGAAACGATCCATCAGCTTTTGGTGCGCAAGCAATGGAAGGAGGCGTTGTTCAGTTGTTGGATAAATCAGGAAGATGTTTGTTCAATCAAAGCAATGCATCTTTAAAATAGTGGGGTTTTAATTCATGGCGTTGTTTCATATCTCTAGTTTTAGTGGTGTTTACATTACTGTACCAAAACATAGTGGCTAGAAACTGGAAAGTGTTACTTCTAAAATGTTTCTGAAATGGGAAAGGATTTCCTTTCCAATTTTTCCCAAGTAAGATTTAAAAGCTTACTGTTATATTTGATTAAATGTTTAGGTTGTGGGGTTTTTTTTTTAAAAAAAAAACAAACCAGTATCACTAAAGAAGTCTTAAAGTAAATTGTTAATTTAGAAAGTCTGCTATTAGAAACCTTTATGTGTATAAAAATGTGGAACACCAGAAAATGCCATTTAAAAGTTCATTTTTATTTAATGAGACTTGGTAATGGATACTGACTGTAAGGTCATTTGGAAACTCAAGAATGGATTTATGTTCTTTGTATTTGTATTCTGCATTAATGTGGACTTCTTGCTTAATCCATAGGTATTCGTCTGTTTGAGGAATTTTACAGCGAGACACATACCAGTGCCATTGTTGTGCTATAACTTTAGTATATACTGTTTTGCAGGAAACAAGTGTGCCTTTTATATCTTGAAATATTTGTCTCTCATAAGCACTACTCGGGACAAAAATGTTAATAAAGCTGATTAATTTTTTCTGTGTTAGCTGGAGATACAGATGATCCTCCAAGAATTACTCAAAATCCTGTCATTAATGGAAATGTAGCAATGGCTGATGGGCATAACAACACTGAGGAAGACATGGAGGATGGTAAGTACATATTTGATAAAATTCTGTGGTTTGTTGGCTTCTTTATGATTTTTGAGGACAAAGTAGCCCATGTCTTAACTGTGTCCTTCAAACTGCAGCTCATTAAAAAAAAGAGATCCTCTGTAGTTGTGACTGCTGGTTTTCTGTATAAGCATCCTTTTAAAATATCTATACAATAGGATTAGGCATCTGAGGGCTTGGGATTTTTCTCTCTTACTCTTTCTAGGTATTCATTTAAAAATTGCTGAAAGTGATACTGTCCATTATTGTATCTTGTGATACGTCCCTTTAAATGTACTGCAGCTGGTGCTTTGCTGAAGAATAATTTTTTCAGTTATGCAATTCCTTCAGGACGTTTAGAATCCTTATCTGTCCTGCTTTTGTCAGGTGGCAGCTGTGATCAGTTTTTATCTTTGTATGATAAGTCAGTGGTAACTGTTCTGTTGAGGAACGTTTTTTCTCCCAACTCTGATGCCCTTTTACTTGCAAATGTAAAGGAAGAAGTATGTATTGATGCCCTGTTAATAAAAGGGGACAGTGATTGTGTTTTTGAAATGTTTTTGTTGGTCTATTAAATAAAAACAAGAGTGTACATTTTTTTCTGTTACAGAAGATCAAATAATTTTTAAGTAGATGTGTCTGGGCTTATTTAAAGAAAGATAATGAGCTTGTAATTCACTTAAGTCTGTTATTATATTTAGTGAAGAAAATGTACAATGGTATTTATTTTCTTAGGAGAGGATGGGGGGCGGGGGGAGGGACTGCACTTACCTTAAAGAAGTAAATAAAATTGAATTGGGAGAAGGGAGACAAAATATTTGGGATTTGTTCCCCTTTGATTCCTTATTTCATGCTGTCCTGTGAGAGTACATTCAGGACTAGGCTTAAACTTTAGATTTGTGCAAAATGATGAGTGATTTTTATTTGAGAAAAGTCAGAGTTTGAGGTTAAAAGTGAAGAAAGTGCTTACTTTCATGTATTCAAGAAACATACAATAGTTGAAATACTGATAGAAAATAGTAATGTTCCATGAAGAGAATATGGTTATATATATATGGTTTAAATTCAGGACAAAAGCATCTCATGGTTGATTTGCCTCTGTATCATTGGCAAAGGTAAAGTTTCCTATGATCAGATTCTCACAATAAAGTAAAAATGAGGTCTGCTTAGCCTGTGAATTTTTTTGTCTGATTGCATTCAGAGGCCTTTGATTTCTTCCTCAGAGTAACTAGCTAAGACTGAAATAGTGAATTCTGCTTTTATCAAAATTGGATTACCTGTTATAAAAGATGATATATGTCTTTGTCAGGCCATGGTATTTGGAGGTTGGCAAGAGAAGGGCACGTGAGTTGACACTGACAGGCAAGGACAGCTCTGTTGAACTTCTGTTCTCAGTAATGATGTTTATAGATAGAAAGCCCGATGCTGTTTGCTATCAGTACAGCCAGTAGATAACACATTGGTCAATTAGTGCAAAAATTTGTCTGGAAGTTGCTCTGTATATATTTGCACAAATTAAACAAAAGGGACTTCAGCTGCAGAAGCAGCTCATGAAACCCAGGCCATATCAAGGATGGCAAGTAATTAGATATACACCTTGTCATTGAGAATAACACTGACTTTTTAACCAAAAGCTGCTGTAAAACAGTTTCTATCATTTACCAAATATTCAACTCCTGTCAGAGAACTGGATATGAAGGTGTCGCAGTGGGGACAAGTAGTATGTGAAAGTATTTGGCAAAAGGCTTGTGAAAGCTTCTGTGTTTATGGTAATACTCATGTCTTTGTGGACGTTCAGTCTTGTCAGGAGCTTTGGTCCACTGTGCTGTGGGACATCTTTCAGGGTTAAATTCTGATTATTAAGCAATATTCTAATAGTTCCTCATTATCCTCTCTGAATAAGGAGTGTCTGGACACATCTCGGTGCTATGATAGCTCTGCATTGACACAGATAGTAAATAGTGTTATTGCAAAATGTTACAATTGCAGAAGCATTCCTGAAGACTTGCATCATGTAAGTGGATGATGCCTCTTTTCCAGGTCTTGTAAATCAGATTGGTTGCTTGCTGTTGCATTATTTACACATCAGGGCAATTGCCCTCTTGCTATTTGTTGTTGCTATCCTGGTTTGCAGCATGATGTATGTGTATAATGGACAGCTTGGAGATGCACAAGATAGGAAAAAATGGAGGGAGACATCGGCCTCTTTGGTAAACATGCTCTGGTTTTCATTGCAGTTATTCATAGCAAGTGGGACCAATCTGAGCTGATAAAGAATGCATGAAGAGAATTTAGATACCTCTTTAGTGAAAATCTTAATGAGTTTAGTGGTTCCTGTGAAAGAGGTGAAGAGTAGGATAAAAGGTTGATGCTTCCAGCTGGATCACAGAAACCAGCTTTCTGGTGAATTTCTGAGTTGAAGAAACTTCTGAGGTGATTTTGTTCTTCCTGCTTAGCACAAAAAGAAGTGACTGATAAGACTGGAAAAAAAGGGCAGCGCTCATCCCCTTTGCTAGGCAACTAACCACAGGCATTGTGAAGAACACGTAATGGGGGCAGCAGTGGACCACCAGGACTCTCAGATAAGGCTGTGTTCTCCCAGGCGGTTTGACTAGAACCTGGTGTTGCTATGTGCGATGTCTTAGCAATTAAAAAGAACCAGCTGAAGGAATGTGCTATGCTTTGTGCAGAGAATGACTCAATGAAACAAGCTTTGTGAGCTGGAATAGCAGCTTCTGCGAATAAAATAAAAAATAATAAAAACAAGGTTCTGATCAAATTTTGTTTGCAAGGGCATCAGTATTCAAAACAGCACATAGAATAAATTCCCTTAGAAGTTAAAGTTCAAACAGAAGGTCCCTAGCTAAACATAAACTCACAGCTTTGCTGTTACCTACTAAAGTCTCATTTCTGTGAAGAATTGCAAGGCTAGGAGGCTTTCAGAAGCATCAGTCTTAGCCATATGCTAGTATTGCATGCTGTATTTGGATCATTATTAAAATATTCATAGAATATTCAGCCAGTTTCTCTATTAATAATTCAGGTTCAGAATATTTTAATAACCTCAGTGTACTTTAGAGGCAGCAGCATTTACTAAGAGAATAAAGAAATCCGCTTTTCTCAAAGGTATAAACACTTAAATATGTATTTCAGTCTTAAAATGGATCATGTTCTGTATTTGGATCTCTAGTTTGAAGGATCTCTGTCGTATCAAGGTGCTAAATGTGACATTCATCTCATCGGTGAAAAAATCTTTTCCCCATAGCAAATACAATACGTTGCATGTAAATTCAGCAGGCATTGTCAGCTGGTCTTTTTAACTTGTGTTCAGGATCAGGCGTTATATTTGTAGTTCAGGGATTTATAGTTTTACTTGCTAGTCACTACAAGATTATCCTGCTGCCAATTGCAGTCTTTTATTGGAAACTGGCCGATACATTTGTGATGGTGAAAAAAAGGCTTTATTTATTTATGTGCTCAGCATACTCATCACACTTACTATTTAAACTTCATTTTTTAATATAATTAATGTTTTAATCAATTACACTTGCTAAAAACAGGCTTTCTGGAAGGAAGGAAAGGTTGTTATTTTGGGGGGTGGTGTTTTGTATTTTTAAAGAAACTTCTATTTTAGGGTTGACCTTTGTTGTGAAGCTGCATTTTTGTGGAGTAGTTACTAGTGATTGCACAAACATTTTGCTGAGAAGATCACCCTTCCCTGGTGAGCTCTCATGCGCAGGCTTTCCTGAAAAGAAATCAAGAAATACAGGCAAACTTTCTCTGAAGCGTCTGCAGATGCTGCGTGGGCTGCCTTTTTTAGCTGACGCCGTGGCAGTGCTGCTGCATCCTCGTCCTGAAGGGCTCTGGAAAGCTGCATCAAAGCAGGCAGGAAGCAAACTTGGTCGGCTCATTTTTTTTGGAAGCTTAGACTAAGCCTAGAAGTACTCATCTTGATCGTGAACAGGGAGGTGTTCTCAAGCTGGTTTGAGATACACGCAATGCCAGGCTGATTTCTACATTGTAAACTGCGTTAGGGATTTTTTTTGATACTGCCTGCGAATCGAGCGTGAGAGCATAGGGCTCCTCTGCTGCAGCCTCTCTGGCTCTTGCTCATAGAAGACCAGTTCTCTACTGTCAGCGGGCAGTGAGCAGGTAAAATGGTCAGGGAACAGTTATTAAGTAGGTGGTAGACTGATGGTTAGCTACACTTACACATAGGGAAAAAGAGGAGAAGATAATCCTTTGAACTCTTCCGTTACCGAGGGAGCTGGTAGCACAGGGTAAGGCGAAGGTCACTGCAGGTGTGGAGGAGGGAGGAAGCTGGTTCTGCCGTAGTACTGTTACTTTCAAGAGATCATTGGGAACGCTTAGGACTGTCAGGACATACAAGGTAAACTGTGTTGCCAAGATCAAAATCAGAATTAGGACAACTGCTTGAAAAGAAAATCATTTTGCAAGGGAGAAGAATGAAATGTGGCAGTTGTGGACAAAGCTTGTTAATATTCTGCATTCTGTAAGTGTATAGTCTTTACATTGTTGCATACTGTGATCAAGAGTATTGGTTTTTAAGTAAGGTGGCAACCAGGGCTCACCTGTTTTTTATAAACAAATCATTCAGCACTGTCTCTGGTGCCATGCAAAGCTTTCTGAGTAAACGATGGCTTTGCGTGTCCAGAAGTAATACATTTGTTGTATACTGTACGCCTTGTCGCATAATTTCATGATTGAATTTCTGGCTTGCTGTGGTTGTACCTCAGTGCTTTTGGTTTTGGGTGCAGCTGTGACAGATGTGCTTCAGTTCTGCTTCGCCCGCGGGCTGCTCCGACCTCCTTACTCCCGGCAGCAAAGCTTTCCCTGTTACACAGGTGTTATGTTGGAACCACAGGAAAGGAGGGAATGTCTTGTGCATACTCTTAATCCCTGGCCTGTAAAATTTTTTGGGATAAGTTGTAGGTTTTTCCTCCCTGTGTGCAATACGAGGCATGTCACAATAAAGAGAGCCTGGTCCTTGTGCCTTCCCAAAGCTGTCGCAGCCTCCAGCACCCTCTGATAGCTGTGTACAACAGAAGCAGAACAGATTGTGGTATATGAAGAACTGCGGATGTGGGAAGAAGGCAAAATTAGTTTATTGTGTGTGTGTCAAAATAAGCGATTGAAAAAAACCAGTCTTATTTAACTTTGTTTTAAACCACTAAAAATCTCTAAAATTGTCACGTACCACAAAGAATACAGGACCCTACTCTTGAGCTATTCTTCAGCAAACTGCTATGAGATTTAAAAAAATACCCAACAACCAACCATGAGGTTCATCTGTTTTGAAGAGATGCAGAAAACAACTAAATGGTGACTCGGTATCAATAGGGCAGTTGAACAGATTGTGAAAATCCTTTGCGCATCGTGGTTCATGCAAGCGGCGAACTTAAACTGGGCTCTGAAGATGCTACACAACAAGAAGAGTTAGAGTGGGCTGTGATTTGTGTTGTAAAGCATTTGACGACTCTCTCTTGCTCTACCCGCTGCTTTAGAAGAAACTTGAGTTGTAGCAAATTCTAATGCTAAAGAATTATTAAAGAAAATAGTGGACAAAAGGAACGTGTCTTTCAGTGCTTAGTTTTTCTGAATGGTGTTTTTCGAAATTAAAAATTTTTTTCGTTGTTTCCAATATCCCACTACATAAAACATGCTCACATTGCATGTTTTTTTGAAAATGACGTTTTGGAGTGAAGAGTATCAGGTTTTTCAAATAACTTTTTTGTGTGTGTGTGCTACAGATACAAGTTGGCGATCAGAAGCAACATTTCAGTTTACAGTCGAACGCTTCAACAGGTTGAGCGAGTCAGTTCTCAGTCCTCCCTGCTTTGTACGGAATTTGCCATGGAAGATCATGGTTATGCCACGACTCTACCCAGACAGACCACACCAAAAAAGTGTAGGATTCTTCCTTCAATGCAACGCTGAATCTGATTCCACGTAAGACCTTTTCAATTATTGTACAAGTCCTCATTTGAGACTAGTTAATCTGTATTGCGAGAAATAAACACATCTAAGAAAAACTAGTTTACCTAGTGAACTTCTAGTTCACACTGAATAAGTTGGTCTTTTCCATAATTTTTGTAATCCAAAAGGTGAGTGCTCAGTGCAGGACGTAAAGAAGGAAGTTGTAAGTGTATTAACTAGTCACAGGAGAAGTGGTTCACACACAGGTAGTCACAGAAAAAGGATAATGTGGTCTTCAACAGTATCAACTGAGGTGCAGGTGGTGGAGCTAAGCAAGCAGTAATGTCACTGCATGAGGCAGTGACAAGACCTTGTCTGAACCATATTGAGTTTGATCGTCTTGCACAAGCAGGATGAATTTGGACAGGAATGGTCATAAAGAAATGCTGCTGAGAAAATCAGAGTATTGGGGAGTTTATCCTGTGGGAGGGAGGGTAGAATTGCCTCCTCCATTCCTTAGCCAAAGGCTGAGTTATCACACTCTGGAGACATGAAGACTGCTTAGAGTTGGCCATCTGCACTGAAATAGCTCACCTGAGAGAGCAGTTAGCTTCTTAAACCAGTTACCTGCCATTGCCCCACAGTACGTTGCTAACAACACTGTTGCCCTAAGAAAACCTCCATTCCAGCTTCACGTTCATAATGTGGCTTCAGAAAGCCCCAGGGATTCATGCCCTCAATAACAATTAACCAAGTCTTAACATCTAATAAAGAAAAGAAAAAAAAAAAAAACTATATGTGAAAGTAATATACCAAAAATCCCCCACAAAAAAAAAAAAAAAATTTTAATGACTATAAAAAGCTTGGGTTTGAATGAGTTTCAAATGTTTCTTCTGTATTTATAGGTCATGGTCTTGTCATGCACAAGCAGTTCTCAAGATAATAAACTACAAGGATGATGAAAAATCATTCAGTCGTCGTATTAGTCACTTGTTCTTTCATAAGGAAAATGACTGGGGCTTCTCCAACTTCATGGCTTGGAGTGTAAGTAATTGGAGTGTATTAATGTATTACCAGATAGGAGCAGTTTTGAACTTGCACTCCTGAATACTGAGTTAATACCTATAGAAAAGTGTTTGGTTTTTTTCTCAAGCTGTTATTTTTTTCTGTCATTGTTGAAGATTCTTCTTCAATTTGTTACAATTTCCTGTTTAGATTGCTTTTGCCTATGTTGTGATTTGAGTATTCCCTCATTTTCTGCATATCTGAGGGCTTGTTTTTTGTTTTCACTATGTGATAGTCAATGTTATTCCAAAGCACCATAGATTTTTTTTTTTTTTTTTGCATATCCATGTGTTCTTTGTGTTTGTGTACAGATACTTAATGCCCTAATAATACTACTAAGGCTTATCTTGAATTGAGACAGCTTTTTAAGCATTTTCAAAGGTTGGGCCCTTAATTTTTCATCTGGCTGAAATATTGTCCGGAAGCAGAGCCTTTGATTACCAACTCTTATTATCCACAGAAAATTGGAATAGTGCTGCAAAATCTTAAAAGCCAGGAGCAAGTTTCCTGTATTAAGATATTAAAAAAGAATTAAAATGTATTAAGCAGAAAAACAGCTTTGTTTGTGTCATTCAATTTTTCTTCTTTGGTTTGTTATTACTGATAGCTCAGTCTTGGAAATAAGGTGACATCTAACTGCATACAGTCACGTTGCGAGATTCAGTTTTCATGTTTGTGTGTTGTTCCTGTTCTACAGGAAGTTACTGATCCTGAGAAAGGCTTTATAGAAGAGGACAAAGTTACTTTTGAAGTCTATGTTCAAGCAGATGCTCCACATGGAGTAGCGTAAGTATCTTTGTTTAAAAATAAAATTCTTAATTTTAATATTTTTATGTTGCTTGAGATTGGTCAAGTATTTTGTGTTATTAATATTTGTAGCTGTCATTAGAGATTCTCACTTTGCCACCTTTAATTGATGAATCCTCAAATGGCAATGATTTTCAGTAGTCACACAGAGATTTTTGTATAGGTTACATCTCCATTTGCATTAGTCAGCATAATGTTGTGGAACTTTAGCTTCTGTATGAGTTGATTTGTGTTTTATCACCTCTGCAAATCTAGCCTCAATGTTTCTGATCTTACAGCTGATAAGGGTTTCAGAAAGAGTCGGGTGGCTCCGCTAACTTCCCTTGCGTTGCTGTTGTGTTAAAACTGCCTCAGCTGAGTCATTCTACTTCATGTCACTTCTAAACAAATTGCTTGTACTGAAATGCACACTTGGCCGTAAAGTACAGTTCTGGATTCCAGTACACTTTCATAGTAAATAATTTTTCTGCCATATACTATGTCTTTAAAAAAACCCAAACTAACACAACCACAACGCATTTAATTGCAAACACTGTTGTTACTAGCAGGCAGTAGTGAAGTGTAGCCTCTTATTTGAACCTTAATAATGAAAAGTAGCTGATATCTACAAGCAGTACTACATTATAATAAATCTTCCTTATTATAGTTAATACTGTCTTGTTTTTAACTCTTTTCTAGGTGGGATTCAAAGAAGCACACAGGATATGTTGGCTTAAAGAACCAGGGAGCAACTTGTTACATGAACAGTTTGTTACAGACTTTATTTTTCACAAATCAACTACGAAAGGTAATTAATATGTGAAAGAAACTGAGATTGCTAATTGAAATATCCAGTATGTTATGCTTATAAATGCTTCAAAACAGAGCTGTCAGTCCTTTTGTCCTCTTAGAGAAGTTATGACTTACAGGGTGATGCACATCTTACTTGAAGCCGAGTGCAGGAAGCTGCCTTTTGTAGTTTGTTGAATGTTGGCTCTTCGTTTTTCTGAAAGCACACAGAGTACCTGGTGAAGTTCTGAGCCTAAGGGATGTTTCTTAGATTGTCTTATATGTTAATGTTGCTATGAATTGTTGGAATTAAAAAAAGATGAATACACATCTTGCAGATGAGAGACAGAAGTAACTTTCCTTTCTTGAAATAGTTAAAAAGTCAATTATGACTTCTCAGCCCATAAACAGTGTACAAAGATAAGCATATATGACCTTTGTAGTTAATTTGTTTCATCTTTTAATTTATATTATGCAGTTGAATTTTGCGTTATTGTGGTTAGTATCTTTGTAGTGATGGAAAGCGTTATAATTTCAGTAGTTCAAATGACTTAATTTTGTATTTGCTTCATTCATACATTTTTTATTTACTGTAGATGTTATTTCTTTGCTGGAAGGAAGAACTGCTTTAAATACTAGCTTAATAAACCTCTCATCCAAACCCTGGATGAAATACACTAGATAATGTCTTGTTTTAAAACAGTGCAATAGCCTTAATGGCATAAAAACATAAATGCTGACTTGACATTGGAGCTGGCTATCTGGAAAAGGGAAAAAACATAACTTGGTACCATTTAGTTTATTGGAGTGTCCTAGTGAGCCTAATTCATCCTTCTGCACATTCCTATGCTTACTGTGTATTTCTTAGTGAAAATGGACTGTTCTGACTTCTGCTTTCTCTTGTGTATGCTAATTGTTACATTTCCATTAAGCTTTCTTTTCTCAAAACATTTCCCTCTTTAGTGTACCTACTTTCCACTGTCGATTTTTCCACCATCTTATCATTATTTATATCACTGTGGCCTGCAAGTGTCCCAGTTGGGGTTTCTTTTTTCTCTTTTGCAATGTGCTGCTTACTCTGAAGCACTGCGAAAAATAACATATCGAACTCCATAGACTGTAACTGAGATCTTACCAATGCATGTACAAGAAATAAATTCTTGTTTTACACGATGTACCTGTTTGGTTTTTGCAAGAGGTATAATTTACTCATTCAGTTATCATTCATTATAATGCCTGTTCTTTTTGCTCAGCACTCATAATGTTTGCGCAATTTATTTTTTTGGACAACTTCATGTTGCTTTTGAAAGAAAAATGTGTTTTTACAATAGCTACATCTAATCCAATTGAGTAGTTCCTTTCAAGACTGTCCTGTAGTCAGGAAATCAATATGTACCATGAAGTAATCTTGTTCTGTGAAGAAGAAATTCTTTTTGTGATACAGATTTTTTTCAACTGAACTAATCTTTTCAGGCATTCCCTTGCACTTCTCCCCCAGCCCCCAGATAAATACCAGCTTTTAGGCAGTGTTGGTATCTGGGTAGTGAGCATATGAGAAAGCTGGATTTACTAGCTGGTAACTGCAGCTTCCCTTATGGAAACGTTATGGGACATCAGCTGAAATGCCCAATTCTCTGCTCATTCTGCAGGTTTTCGGAGCCCCTATAAACAGAACAGACTACAGTAGTAGTTTTAGAGAGTTTTAATACTCACTTGCCATTATTACAGATAAGGAAGAATCGGTAGTTGTCCTATCTGAAAAAATGAATTTCTACAACATTTTTGATTTCACTTTGAGCAAACTTGTTCCTCTTAAAACCGAGTTAAATAAAAAGTGTAGTATCCTCAGTTTGCTTATCACAAATTCCATTATTTCTGTTAATCTACCTTACTTAAGAAGAAATAATGGTTTCTATTGCTGTTATTTAGAGCTTTGTTGACAGAGAAGTTGCTGTCAGGAGCAGAGCTGGGAAAGCAATGAGCAATAGCGAAGGCAAGCAGGTACCAGAGTCTGGTGAAGTGCGGGTGAGGATTGACGGAGAGATCCTTTCTTCTTTGCTCTGCTTCCAGTCAACAGATGGGAGGTTCTTGAGTATTTGAAATGAGACTTCCCTTCACGAGCAACCAGGTGGCTTCAGTGGTAGGAAATAGAGCAAAGGAACTTTCTCTTCAGAGCGTATCTTATTTGTATGTCTGTGCTAAATGCATGCTTAAATATAGTCCAGCCAGGCAAGGGATGGTGAGAACTTCCCAGGTACCTCCAGGTTTGATCTTGGACCACATCACGTGAGTCTTCTGTGTCTGTCGCCAGTGCCTCCAGCCAGTCAGTACTTGAGGTTGCATCCAGTCTGGTTTAAAACTCTTTGCTGCTTGAAAAATTCCCAACAATTGGAGAGAACACTGCAGAATGTTTATATAACTATGCTAAAAACATAAATACTAGCCCAGTACGTTTCTCCCTGGTGTGGCTGTCCTCAATTTATCTGATACATTTTACCTTACATTGGAGTTTCATACACAGTATTTTCTTACCTTCTTCAAGTAATTGTCTTGACTTTAAGGACTGTGTTTGAGCTTATCTGTAGCATTCTTTTACTATGTAAACATCTGAAATTTTTCTTGTATCTCTGTGTCTGTTGCTTATAGCCATTGCCTATACATGTCCTTGTCATTCTTTTGTCTTCGTTTCCTGAGGGAACTTCACAGGTGTTAAATTAGAGATTCTGCTTTTTTCAAATGGTTCAAAATGCCATAGTCCTTCATCTTGAGGTTAAGCTTTTGGATTTTGGGAGGCTAAGGCGTAAAAATAAAGTTTTGTAGAGGATCGTATTTGAAAAGTGGTTTGTTTAGCTTGGAGAAACAAGCTGTGAGAAATGGGCTTCGATAGTACTTATATATATGAACAGAAGGAAGAAACAAAGAAAGGCTGTGTGATAAGTGTTTAGTTTGTAGTAACACATTTAGAATTTCAGAAGAAATAAAACTGGTGGTTTTAGTCAATGGTAGCTGGAATGTAGCAATTATAAATAAATTGTAAATGATTTATGAGGAAAACAAATAGGAACTAAACGCAAAGGATCTGATTTTGGTTAATTATCAAGGTATTCTGAACTCCCATTTATACCTTTTGATGGAAGGGTGAACCACTAGGTTGACTTTAGCCTGCTGTAGTATCATCTTGGTTTGGTATGAAGAATATTTAGCATTTTAATATTTATTTTACGAAAATGTGTCAGCACTGGCTGCATTTGAATTTTTTCACTACTTGATTTTCATATCTTATTTCTATTTGTTTAAATATAGCAAGTAACTTACTACGTATTTGGTTTTTTTAAAAGCATTTATAAGATGTCAGAAGCAATAAATAGTGGCTGATTGTATATGCTTGGAAGATTTGATACTTGGTCATTTGACTATTTTCTGTTTCTACCTTTAGCCAGTGAAGACCAGCTCATAAAAGGGTTCATAAACCCGGGGCAGGGAGAGGTTATGTTAACTCTGCAAGATGCTGAGTTGTTTTGAGGTTCATGTTTTAAAGCAAAAAAAATAACTATTGCTTGTAAGATCGAAGGTGTAATCTTAGCTACTCGTATTTGGAGTTTGCCTAGATCAGCTGGTTAACTGTAATTCTGCATTTGGGTACTAATTGGTCCAGCTTTACAAGAGGATGTGTGGGGTCTCCAAGAGGTTGTGGGGTCTCCGTTCCTGGAGATGCTCAGAACTCAACTGGGTACGACCCTGAGCAACTGGACCCAGCTTTGAACTTGGCACCTCTATGAGCAGCACCAGAGTTCAGAACCAGCAGAGTTCTCTTACAGACTAAATCACTATGAACTCTGAACTCTAAAGCAACTCATTAGAAAAGTTGCAACTA
>VYZM01022848.1:42582-113600 GCA_013398915.1 Dromas ardeola
CCCCCCCCCTTAATTTTTCCAGGCTAGCCAGATAGTTAGCCTAATGGATTGGCAAAAAGAACGGCATGACGGATTATTGAGTTGCAACAGTTAAAAGTTGTTGCTGATGATGAAATTGAAGGTGCTATTTTCTTCAATTTATGAAATTAAAAAAGCAATTTAAGCAAATTTTGAAATTAAAGCAGAGCAAAGGAAGACTTTTTTGTTGCCGTTAGGGTGAGGCTGGGCTGTTGTTCTTTGAATTAGCCTAACAAAGTAAGAGATCTGTTGGCTGTCCTTCAGCAAAAATTTGATGAATAGAAATTAGCTGAAATTTATCATGTTTTCCCTTTTATGGGCGTAAGTACTACTATTAATGATGTAGCTCACAACTAAGTAGAGAAATAAAATTTGGAGGCTACTCATGTTCAGTCATAATTATGCTGCAGATAATCTCCGTTTACTGTTAAATTTTGGAATTTAAAAGATAAAGCCATGTGAACTTTACAGTTGCATAATTAACCAGTGTTTTTCTGTCTAGATGTAAGGGACATGCTTTCTTTATGGAACTGTTTGATATTTCAGTAAAATCACTTTTGTCTTTCATCTTATTACTGTAGCTGTTCTGCTGATAGTTTCTTACTGTATTATTCTTCCAAGTATTTTTGTTGCTACACTTTTGAAAAATTTTGTGGATATTCAGAATTGGAATAGGAAGCTGGCCTGCCCACTCAACTTTTTTTTTGCCTTTTTTCTTTCTTCCTTTCTTCTTTATCATTCCCTTGTGTTCTTTTTGTCTCAGCTTTGTCTTAATCTAATGTCTGTCTCATCTGGTTCCCATCACCTCTGTGCTGCTTTCATATAACGATGAATGTGTTTCCCCAACAATTCGGCTGCCTATTGGAAGTACTGGCCTTGCTGTGTGTGTAAGGAGCTACAGCACGGGACAGGTTAGAGGTGCTGGACACCTCTGAAATTTAGGCTGATGCAGAAAGCAAGTGAGGATTTCGAGAATTACTGAGATCCAGTTCAGTGCTTCACTCGCAGAAATGTATTATTCCTTGTTGTTTCACAGGCAAAAATTCAGGTGTCAATTCTTCCGTTTCTTAACAGATTATTTTCTTATATAGTACTTAATATTGGAGTTTTTATTTTCTCCTTCCAGAGTTGTCTGTTTTCTTCTTACGTTCACGCTTTCTAAATGAGCATCTCCCTTTAAATACCTTTGCTTTACTGTTACTTTCCCTAGATACATTGGTGCACGCTTTTTAAAAAGTAAATCTCATTTCAATGCCTATTGAACTCTCCTAATCCCTCTTTGGGCTATATGTGTAATTTCTTCGTTGTCAATCCTTCCCAGGTCAGGATAATCAGTGAATGAATTGTTAAGCTGTTTTTGCTGGACAACGATGACATTAAGTAGGAATGAAACGTATCGGGAATCTCAGAGCTTCCTCTGGTATCCTCCTCCTCCATGTGCACCATTTCTGTTTTCGTTCGCTTGTTGCCCTTTATGGTTTCACGTGGTTGTGGTTTTTGTTTTCTGGTTTTGTTCCCCATGGTAGGTGATGTATTCACAGATAGCCAAGCTCCGGCACAAGCCTGAAGTTATTTTCAAAAGCCTGTAGTATTGATCAGTATATCTGGTCCTACTGTGATCATTGTGTAGATGTACCAGGTGTGATGAGTTGTTTGAAGGTGTTGAATGCTTTAGTGCATTTACTTTTCTAGGGTGGAATAAGGGAACTAGTTAGAAAAAACTAGCCATGAATGGAATCTGATGTTCACATCTTTCTAACCACTGCGCTCTAAGAAGAGTCATTCCAGACAATGTTTTCACACTACAGTGCGAGATTTCTTTCAGGCTTTTTTGGAGTGATGATTAAATGGAGTTATATGAAGGAAGTCACTGAAGATGAAAGAATGCATTAAACAATATGAGCAATAAACTTTTCCTTAGATACTAATTGAACTAAATGCTTTTTCAGGCTGTGTACATGATGCCCACAGAAGGAGATGATTCATCCAAAAGTGTTCCTTTAGCATTGCAAAGAGTATTTTATGAGCTGCAACATAGTGACAAACCAGTTGGAACTAAAAAGTTAACAAAATCTTTTGGGTAAGTTTCAGAAATTTGGACTATTTATTGGGCTATTACAGGCTTCATAAAGCTTTTCTTTAAAAATGTTTTATTTAAATCAGGCTATTTTTAGAGAGGTGCAGAGAATTGTTAATATAGCATTATGTTAATCGCTAACTTTTCTTAGTTTACTTGGATAGGTTTTTATTGCTAGTCAGTACTAAAGACAGCCGATCCAAAAGTCAGATTTTTTGGGGGGGAGGGGAGGGGTACGCAGTCAAACACAGCTGTTAGTAACAGGGTTATAATTTACCTGTTACCTGAAAATAGTGTGATGCCTTTGCCTTAAGTAAAAGTCAGGACAAAATATGTTGTTGAAACACTGCAGTTCATGTATTGTTAATGTCATTTTTTAAAATCTGTTTTAAATTTAGAGATATAGCAGTAATTTGCATTTCCGTATTGTTAGTTCTGCACTGATGACTGTTGTAACGTTTTCTTATGACATATCAAAGATGCACATATTTTTGCCTATGCACAATTTAGAAGCATTTAACGCTGTATTGTTTCGTGATTTAAAGCTTAAGAGGAGTATCTGTTGCATGAAGTAAAGGTGTTGGAGCGCACACACACACAGTAATTCTTTGCATTTTCCTCAATCTAGCACCCTCTTTTCCTCCATAAAACATCTGCAAAAAGGCTTGCTTTTTATTTTCACTATTACCCAGTATCCAGTTCACTGCCTGGTATTTTTTCCAATCTGGCGGTGCTTCCTGTGAGATGGTGTTACAGGGTGTAATTTTAAATCTGGAGTATATAGACTTGTACAATATAGCTTCATTGAGCGTGTTTATTTTTTTTTTTTACTAGCTTGATGTTTCAGTTGAGCACAAGTTAGGACAGAAGATTAAGATCAGCATAGCCTTTACAAGCCTTCTCTTTGCATGTTGTGTAAGCATGGACTAGGATTTTATCAGAAACTGTTCTAAAAGATTGTATTTCGCGATATGTTGTCACACTGTATTTGTAGACTAGTCTTTTGTAGTAATATTGACAAGCATTTTTTTTTATTTAAAAAATGGTTAGGAAGTTTGCGTCATCTTTTTTACATAGCTGTCCTAGTGTCCACCCACATATGCTCAAGCTTGTAGCGGTGCTACTCTTTGTAACCTTACGTCTTTGTAACATTTCCTTTTCACCTTTTGGGGGAATTTTAAAATGAAATCGGTAACCTCAGTGTTGTATGTTCATTTGGTCATACCCTCTTCCTACTAGCACACAGTATATTCAGTTTATCAGCACCCCTGCTCTCCTGGTACACTGGAAAGACTTGCTGATATTGTAAATATTTCATCTTGGGTTAAGATCCCAACTGTGTCACCTTTAGTAGCATGACGAGGTCTTTCCTGAGGGTCTTGCAGGTGCTTAATTTTGTATCTGAGAGCAAGGTTTTAAAAATATGTTCATGCCCGCCTTCATTCTTGGGAAGAAACTTTTGAATGTGTTTGAAGATTTGGTCTTTTCCCCCTATTAAATCCGAGAGGGGTTTGTGACCTTGTGCGACCTGCCTATATGCTGCGTGGAGCACAACTTCTTACTGGGTATTGTGAGTTTCTAAACAAGTTTGGCTTCTTTCAGCAGAAAGCGATGCCATTGTCTGAAGGAGCCCTTTTTTATCCTAATATTAGTCTTTAACCTTTTTCTTTGATTTTGTCCTTTTAAGCTGGCTAGTGTTAAAAGCCTGGGGAGTCAGGAGGTTATTTTCCATTCTTAATTGTCCAACAGGTCACTTCATTCAGCTTGGTTAAGTGTGGGTCCCCACACAGTTGTTCTGGCACACTTTTGGGAGTACTGCGGTGCTGTGTGACAGCGGCAGTGAGTCACTGAGAAGGGAGTGGGAGGGGAAGCTAAAGTTAGTATTGCTCCTGATCACCCCTGTGCTCGTGGCTCCGAGGGCTGGGGTTGAACCTCACGCTGAAGCCAGAGCCTGCAGTAAACGTGGCTTGTTTCATATGTTTGAATGTGATGACTGTTGCAAACAGAGTTGTCGGAGTTTTCAAATTTAAAAGGCATTCTTGAGTTCAAGTTAAAGTTTATAGGAGAAAGTATTTTATTCTTTCATAAAAGCACTTTATGCTGGTTTTTAATTGAAGGCAGCAGTGCTGAATGCCCTTGTTGCAGTGTACCACCTTGGCTACGGGGCGTTTAGAGACAGTGGCTCTCGCTCCTCTTCACATGAGCATGTTTGCACGTGGACGGTTCAGGAAGCTCAGTGCCTCCTTGCATCCGTGGAGTTTCTGTGCATCCAGGATTAATTGTTTAGTTGAGCACAAATGAGACAGGATTTCCTATAAATCCATTTACTTCCTTTTATGTGCTGAAATAATCCCTGAACGCTACTTGACTGCACCTGAAGGACCCCCAAAAAAGAGGCAGCGAGAAGCATGCTGCAGAAACTATTCTGACAGCACTGAATTGCTCCCAGGCCTTTTTTTAAGAGGGTTTTTTTTTTATGTGAACTGAGGTTAGGTTGTAGATTGGAAGAATTCTGCTAGCAATGGCCTGGCCCTGGCCTCTTTGGCTGCCTCCAGCTGCCTGCCCCATCCCTGTCCCCAGATCCATAGAGAGAGAGAAGGCAGGTGGGGACGGAACGGCTGCCAAAATGTCCCCCAAGTTCACTGCCCCTTCGTCCTGCCACATAAATGGTACAGAGCTAAAAAAAACCCCTGTGCATCAGCCAGAACTAAATCTCAGAGTCTTTACATCTTGCTACGTATTAAATTCTTGGTTCACAAAGAAATGACAAAAATGTCTTTTGAGCTGTAAGTTCTCTTCATAATACAGTAATTTTGTATTAATTTGCCTTATAAAGGTGGGAAACTTTAGACAGCTTCATGCAACATGATGTCCAGGAATTATGTCGAGTGGTAAGTTTTTACTATTTCTTAATGATTAATTTAAATTGGGTCTATAAGATGTGGAGGCTTTTGCCTTGGTTTACTTCTCTTTTTGAAGAATGGGATTGATGGTGGCCTTTTGTGGGTGAGGAATTCATAAAGGATAGGGAAGGTTGAAAGTAAACGGAACGTATGCTAGTGGTCTTTGCATAGCCATGGAGAGAAATGCAGTTTTTAGGGGGAAGAGGAGGATTTAGAGTATTAGAAAGGAGATGCCAGTACAAATAGACTAACGTTTCATTTTTATGCAAGTGACTTAGTTTAATCAATGAAGTAGTCAGCTATGTGTGATGAATAAATTCAAAACCTGCAAGTTTATCCTATGTAAAAACTAATTTTTCTTTCAGCTTCTTGATAATGTGGAAAATAAAATGAAAGGCACCTGTGTAGAAGGCACTATTCCTAAATTGTTCAGAGGGAAGATGGTGGTATGTATTTAATATATAGAGATATATACATTATTTAAATTAACTGTTACTTGTATACATTGAAATTCTGTGGGTTTTCTTGTTTTTGTTTACAGTCTTATATCCAATGCAAACATGTAGACTATCGATCTGAACGAATAGAAGATTATTATGACATCCAGCTAAGTATAAAGGGAAAGAAAAATAGTAAGTGATACATTGTCATATGCACCAGTCAAATACTTCAACATGTTGGACATTGTTTGTGCCTGTTGATTTCAGAGGGGTTTGTTGGTGCTCAGTGCTTTGAAATACCCTTGCTTTAATTTCAGAGGAAAGTCTTTGACACCTCATTGAAAACTTTTTCTACAGAAAATGTTTTTGCTGACGTTACCTTTTACCCCTTCTCCCGTTTCCCTTCCCTGCTCCTTCCTTCCTGATTCTCTCACTGATATCTTTTCACGAAACTCAATGAATTTTAGGAGTTTTCCTGGTGCCATAAAAGTGCATACTGTGTCATGGCAATAACAGTAGTGTTCTCACAGTAGATTATAATTTACACATGAAGATGAACTTGGAGAAAATAGATTCTTATTTACACCTAACCACAGTAGCAAGCAAAGAAAAAGAATAAACTAATTAAAGCACCATTATTCTGCTGCTCTGTTATCACTTTACCAAGTACTTCACATAGAAGAGATGATAAAGGGCATGTAAGATTCCAGCAGACAAAATCATCTAGCTAGATTTGTTTGTGTTTATAAAGACAGGAATATTCAAACAGAAGCTCTGATTTCTTAATGTTATTTGCTGAATACACTGTTAAGCTCCCAGCCTAGAGTAAACTTACACTTTTCTTCCTCCTTCCCTACAATTCCAAAATCTTTTTTTCATTTAGTTTTTGAGTCCTTCATTGACTACGTTGCAGTGGAACAGCTGGATGGTGATAACAAATACGATGCAGGAGAACATGGCTTGCAGGTATTTTTCTTTTTTTTTCATTTGTTTTTAAATTTTATTTTTGTGTCCTTGATAAAAATAACTTAACTGAGCTATAGTAGCCAAAAAAATACTGCAAAACCCATCCTAGGTTGTATCAATTGATTTTGGTGATTTTTCTCCTTAGGCAAGCTTTTACATAACTCCTTTTAATTGTTAGGTTTCTTAAAATGAAGATTTTAAAACAGTCTAATCAGCAGTGAGTTTTGCTTTTATACCTGCAAGTGTTTTAGTGTCTCAAATGGTTAACTTCTCTACTGATTTCAAGACTGAGAAGTCACTGAAGTTCCTCCTCTAAGAGTAGTCTGTTCTTCGTGTCTAGTAAAAAAAGCGGCATAGCTCTAAAAGTAACTTTAGAAAGGTCATTTTTCTGTCGTGACCAGGAACGCCAGATGAACCCGTGGAGTTTTAAACATTTATGTGTGTGCCCGTGTTTCTGAGCTTTTCAGCTGCACTTTGCTCTAGCCTCTGTAGGAACCTGAAGTTTTTTTTTTAAAAAAAAGATTCTTTTACTAAAGCTTGTTTCTGCAGCTTTCATATACCAGGTTTTGTCACTAATGTTCTATATGGTCTTTAGCTGTTCTTAGGAAGGCACAGGATGGTGGCCAAATATTTGCTCGCAGGATGCAATGAACATGAAATTCTTAATTGATCAAAAATGAGGTTTTGCCTTTGTATTCGCTTTTAATTTTATTTGTACGGGTAACTTGCTGTTAATGCAGTGAGATGTTCACATGTGCTTGTACGAATGGCCTAAACGTAAATGAACCGAGTTCTTGTAGATGTTGTTGGAGTAGCTCGTGGGAAGGCTGGTGCAGCGTTAAGATAGTTAACTTCCACCCAAGATTTGCCATTCTTTGGTGCACATTTTGTTGTCAAGCCTATAAAATAAAAGCCCCTGTAAAGAGTGTCTGCAGCAACCAAGTATTTCGAGTTGCTAAAAATCTTGCAATTTCAACCCTCCATTTCCTTTAAAACATCTAGGAGGCAGAGAAAGGTGTGAAGTTCCTAACATTGCCACCAGTATTACACCTACAGCTCATGAGATTTATGTATGATCCTCAGACTGACCAAAACATCAAGATAAATGATAGGTAAGTTGGTGGCTTGGGGTTTTTTTTTTTCATTGTAGAAGTTGGACCTGTGAATGTATTTAACGAAAAAGTAATTTGCCAAAATCCTATTTTTGATTCCATTCCAAGAGAAAGTGTGCAGTTGCATATAGCAGAGGTCCCCAAAAGGTGCGCTGATGGAATGTTAAGGTTCTGAATGACAAGTTGAATACTTAAATAGTATTTTGTAGCTGTTGTTTTGAATATGAAACAAGCGAATGCATCTCTTAATGCATTGTGGAACATTCTTTGTGCCACGTGGGGAAAGTTGGTACATTCCCATAGGCTGTCACAAGAGCAAGCAGGAGGAGTAAGTAGTCCTCTGCTTTCCCTCCATCTATTTCTGTACCTGCTCACCGTAAGTAGAGGCTGATAATTTCTTGAGGAGATAATGTTGTTGGTTGTAACCTAAATCTATATTGCAAGGACTTCAGTCTCACCAAGAAGGTGAGACTGCAGCAGCATCTGAAAGACATTTCAAAATAATGTTCCAGTCTAGCGGTACCTGTGCTAGAAAACCTGTATTTGTGTACTAGAAAATAACAGGGTTTGAGTTTTTCCCTTGACACAGTGAATCCAAACTAGCGCTGTTTCGGTTAAAGTGCTCTTGCCCTTGTTACTGAGGGCATACTTTAGCAGAGGTGCTTATGAAGATTATTTTTATTCCATATTAAAAAAGTATAAAATCCGCCGCTGTATGCAGTATATGCTGTGTAGAAATGGCATTGTAACAGTAGCTTGTTCAATTTTTGGGACTTGCTTCAGGAGTAAGGAGTAATAGCATGTGTCTGTCTTAACTACAAATACAACTGTCTTAATTCTTTTCAAAACTAGGTTTGAGTTTCCTGAACAGTTGCCATTAGATGAGTTTTTGCAAAAAACAGATCCTAAAGATCCTGCGAATTACATTCTTCATGCAGTTCTAGTACACAGTGGAGATAACCACGGTGGACATTATGTTGTTTACTTAAATCCAAAGGGGGATGGCAAAGTGAGTATTGAAAAGCACGTAAACATATTTGTGTTTTGCAAATGTATACTTGCAGTTTTCATAATGGGCAAATCTTTAGAATTTTTGTTCGCTAACGGAAGAGCGTGCTGGCACACTCACTTCATCGCACAGGGATTTGACTTCTCTGTGTAGTTCTTAGCTTGATACTTTTTCATTTGGTGCCTATTCTATTCAGGAAACTTACTTTGTATTTACAAAAAGAAAAACCAGTGGCCATCGTTGTCTAGTTTTTACTCTTTAAGGAGGAGCCTGCATTTGGAGGCATTAAAGAGTCACTTGCCTTCTTAAGAGGAGCAGCTTCATCTTTGCTATTGGCTTTTGGCAGAAGACTTCTAAGGAAGGGAATCCCTTCATTTGTGTGTTCATATGTGTTGGAAGTTCTACTGCAATCAACTTTTAGCCACCGTTTTTTTAGGCTGACTTTATGCTGAAGCAAATATGAACGTTGCAAATGTTTCTGTGACTCAGAGGTTCAATATCTTTGTCCCACTGTTACAGGTTTAGCTGACGTGATTGGATCAGACAGTTATAGGTCAGGTGCCACTTCCCTTGAGTCGACTGGTTTTGTGTGTACAGGACTGTTCACAGTTAAAAGTAAAAGACAGATTTTGCTGTGAATTTGTTGCTATTTGTCTTTCATTCTTAATAGACTTCGTTGTTTTAATTTAAAATTTTTTGTAAATTACTTTAAATTTACAAATAATTACTAGATATCTTGTGCATCACTGCTTTTTATTTTATTTTACAACAAATATAGTCAGTTTTCTGAAATTCATAGAGAAATGTTAGATATTTGAATAACAATCTTAAGAAAAAGTTCTTTGAATAGTTATTGGCCTTTTGATATTCAGTGTAAAATGTGCAGATATTTCAGTAAAGGTTTGGTGTTTATGGCCTTCCTTATGCTGAGCACAAGTAGCAGGTACCACAAATTATACTGAACTAGATTTTTCTTTTTAGACTCATGCTGCTTGAAGAGCAATTTTAGTTACTTCAAAGAGCTGAAAGACATGCCAGAAATAGGATTTATTTATCATACAAGAACATGTTTTTGTGTGTAAAATTATATTTATATAAAATTTTCTCTCTAGTGGTGTAAATTTGATGACGATGTTGTATCAAGATGTACAAAGGAAGAAGCAATCGAACACAACTATGGAGGTCATGACGATGACTTATCTGTACGGCACTGTACCAACGCTTACATGTTGGTTTACATCAGGGAATCAAAATTAAGTATGTATACTCTGTGTTCCAAGTTAGATTTATGTACAGGGATTTAGGGCTATATTTTACTTCTGAATTGTTGATAGCCTTACTATAAAAGGGGTCTAGTTACTTACAGTTGGAATGTAGAGATTCTGTGGGATCAACCAGCCTTTCTCCGTCTTCCAGAAAGTGTGGCTGATCTAGTGCTGTCTTGTCTTAGCACAGTAAGGCAAGACTGTGTGTCTTGTAGACTGATAATTGATTGTTTTATAGGATGGAAAAATTGGCAAACTAACTTCAGTGGTGGAAATGAAATCCAATTGATTATTAATCTGTAGATACATGTTTACTAAGAAAATTGAGTGGTGGTAAATACTTTCTTAATCCTGAAAGAATATTTAATTCAGAAGTGTGATATGTATTTCATGGAAGTAGGTAGTGCATTTTGGCTTGAGATAGAAAATGCTTCCTTTGCCAAAACATGATGATATCAAACCATGTTTTTAATTAAAAGATGAAAAAAGCCAGTTTTGACTGCGTATCAGAGGAAAGTCAAGTGTGTATGAAGAAAACCCTGTTTTGATGTAAGTCTTGAAATGACATCACAAAATCTGCTTTCTAGGTGAAGTTTTGCAGCCTGTCACGGACCATGATATTCCTCAACAACTTGTAGAAAGGCTACAAGAAGAGAAAAGGATAGAAGCTCAGAAGAGGAAGGAGAGGCAGGAAGCTCACCTCTATATGCAAGTGCAGGTCAGCTTTGGAAATAGATCAAGTTGCAACTACCTTACCATTAAAATTCAGAATAATGAGCCACCCAAGACAAACCTTGATTTTTCTTTTTCTTTTTTTTTTTGAATTTGTGTTTGGAAGTAGTATTTGAAGGGAAATTATAATTGTAGTGCTTGTGAGTATGTTTATGTGTGCAGTAAATCCTAATGAAACAAACAGTACTGTATGTTATAGATGTTTCTGTTTTCTCTAGAAGTTACATGCTTGCAAGTAAAAATAGTAAGTTGAGGTGAAAGGAAAAGGACCAGGTTATTTTAAATGGCTGCCCTGCCACCGCACTTCTATCTCCTTCGGGAATTATTTTCTAAAATTAGAATGTATCTAGCCATAGGCTGCAAGCCTGGACTACTGCCAAGCTGAACTCATCAAGTAGAAGCAGAAGGAGAGAGTGCTTGTATTTGCAATTATCTTTTTGGAAAAGCCAGATGGACTAGATTGTTATCAATTGCCTTAAGGAACCCTGTTTATGGCTCTTTCCAGAGCCCATCTGGCAGAAGAAAATAGAACCCATTTTCTATTTGCCTCCATGTTTCCTTGCTTCTTCTTTTTGGTGTTTGTAAGTAGAGATATGAGTGACGTTTGGCTTGTTCCACACTGCATTTATGCTAGAGCTCTTTTCAGTGGAGAGACTGGCAGAGTTGCACCGTTTGTCTTTCTGTTAACAAAGAGTGTATGGCAGCTGTGGGAGATACAGGAAACATTATAGGCCACCCTCCTCCTTGCATTACACCACTAAAATAATTATGTAGCCTTTTTTTAAGTGCCAAAAGTGTCAGAGCACATGTATCCAAGATTGGGATCTAAGTGCAACTGGTTTTTAATTGTTCGGGTTTTGTAAGAATTAGTGTATTTTAATTACTTACACTGATTTGACTATCAATCACAATTTTTTAATTTCATTATAATCTGTATACTTGCAAATTTTCTTCATGAGAATACAAATAGTGTTAGCAATATACCACTATCCAGAGAGCCAGTGATGTTGCATAGTGAAGCATCATGAGAAGGTATTACATTGTGCAGCTGAGTTAATATGAATAGTAACCTTTAAACGTAATTTTTCAGATAGTGGCAGAGGATCAGTTCTGTGGTCACCAAGGCAATGATATGTATGATGAAGAAAAAGTGAAATACACTGTTTTCAAAGTATTAAAAAACTCCACGCTTACAGAATTTGTTCAAAATCTCTCTCAAACGATGGTAAGTTTTCTGGAGCTGGATATCTGTATCTATTTATTTTATTACATTATGGTTGCTTCATAGTCTTTATCTTCTCCAGGTATTGGCAGCAGTCATAATTTAGACCTTTTAAAATATAAGATCTGTTTGAGTTTAATAAAAGTATCTTAGCCTTTTTGTTCGTTTGTTTCCTCTCACAATTTTTATTTATTTTAGGGATTTCCCCAGGATCAAATCAGATTATGGCCGATGCAAGCTAGAAGTAATGGAACAAAAAGACCCGCAATGTTAGATAATGAAGCAGATGGCAATAAAACGGTAAATATTCATTGATAGAGGACGTTATTTCTGTACATCACCGTTGATTTTTAGTTCTCTTTAAGAATCTGTAAGTTTGGAACACCAGATTTTTCAGGGTTTTAATTTAACCTTTATTTGGTAAAGTTTGATACTTGAGAGAACTTGAGATTTGGTGGGTTTGTTCGGATAGGAGGGAGGAGTGTGGTGCATGACTTCTCTTCCATGAAATAAAAGCACGGTCATGATTTTTATGTTAGATTTCAAACAGAAATGTCTTTTTGAGTCCTCCATTATTTGGGCAAAAACTCTGGATTTATTGGAATGTGTTGATTAAAACATTGTGTCTAAACACCACAAAAACCAGTCATTGGTTTCACTGTCCTGTTGCCTCTAAAGTGAAGTAATTTTCTTGCCATAATAAAGATAGCTGTAGGTCTATATTTTAAATGAAAGAGAAATAGTTTAATTGCCTTCATAAACTTCCTGTCATTATGCAACTAAAAAAAATAAGTAATTCTCCCACTCACGGAATGTCATAAAGTTCTTTTATCTGATGAAAATGCGGATTATCAGGTTATATCGTATTCTCCAGAGACTTTTTTTCTTCTTCCACATCTTTCTATGTAGATGATTGAGCTCAGTGACAATGAAAATCCATGGACAATATTTTTGGAAACAGTAGATCCAGAGATGGCTGCTACTGGAGCAACACTACCCAAGTTTGATAAAGATCGTAAGCATATATGCTAAAACTTGAGTAAATAGAAAATACTTTTATTTTTTTAAGTATATCTCAGAAAACATTGTGCGGTCCTTTTTTCAATAATGACGTTGAGGTACCCATCAAACTACAGTGCTGAAATTAGTTTTTCTCATGCAGTTTTCCCCTCATTTCTTTTCAAGTGTAAGGCATGTTTCATGTGTTTTTAGAATCACTGAATGATTTTTTTATATATATATATATACACATATGTGTGTATATATGTGTGTGTGTGTATATATATATATATGTATGTATATGTATATATGGATGCGTGTGTATATATACACACATACACACACCTGTGGTGTGTATATATGTGTATTTGCCAAGAAAGGTTGGACCAGATGATCCTTGTGGTCCTTCCTACCTGGTATTCTGTGATATAAAGTTGGTTTATAAAAAAACAGCAGTTAAGAATATTTTAAGGGCATTAATCAAATTAATACATCTTTGCTGCTGTTTAAAGAAAAGTATCTTGGTGATTTTTTTTTTTCTCCCAGACATACTCAAATCAGCCTTACTTAAATCTTGTTTCTTAATTTGTAGATGATGTTATGTTGTTTCTGAAGATGTATGATCCGAAGACTCGGAGTTTGAATTATTGTGGGCATATCTACACACCTATATCCTGTAAAATACGTGAGTTTTAAAATCCAATTTCACTGTTATAATTGATTTTTTTTAAGAGACAGTAGCGTGCATATCTTTTTTCTTTTATTTTAATAGTAGTTTTATCACTGAAATCAAAGGTAGACCACAGAAAGAAATTCTGATTTCTCCCAGCACCAGTGCTTGTCCTCTGATATTTGTGTCAGTGAAACTTTCTGCAAGGCTGAGAGTGTCGCCTTAACGCATCATTGGCTGGCAGTTAATTTTTTGTTACGGGTTTGCTCTATTTACCAGATGTTACTGAACATAAGCAGCTGTTTCAGATTTGCTGTAAAGCTTAGTGGTTTGGTATTGCTCCCCAGTTTGGTTTTTTCCTTCTAGTTCAAGTTTTTTTGTGGAATGTACTCCGGCAGTAGCTTTTAAAATAACTGTTGGACAATTCTCACTATGGTAGCCTGAGTGCAGCCGCGCAGACTGAATTGGGCGTGAGCCTTGGTTTTCATGTGGGTCCATTTAAAGAATTCAGCAAATGTCCACTGAATAAAAATATTTCAATTTGTCTTTTTTAATGTCTCATTTTGTTGACTTGCACATGCTTTCTAATTTTGTATTCTAGCTGCCTTAATCTTTTTTTAAGAGATTAAAATTTTTCTCTGTGAAAGGAGCAGTGTTATTTCATCTTGTTGATCTTAGATGGCCTTGCACATATTTTTGTTGTTGTTCAGATGAAGTGGAAGGACACCTTAAAGTCTGTCTCTTGATTGAATATCAATAAAGGAAGCTTTAACCTGGAAGGCTCTCTTTCTTAGGCATATAAAAACTATTTATCCAGGGTAGAAAAATAAGTTCTCTTTTTGCAGGCGGTCTCACTAGCAGTTAGTGCAATGCATTTCACATTCCTTTTCTTTTCCAACAGGTGACTTGCTTCCAGTTATGTGCGAGAGAGCAGGATTTCCACAAGAAACTAACCTTATCCTCTATGAGGTTTGTGTTGATAGACTTTTAGTAACATTTTTTGTCTTTTATATGGTATAACTAGAGAAAAAGCAGCTTTATTGGTTAAAAAATGTTGCTCATAGCAACGGTATTTTATAAATCACAAGCACTCTGTAACCCGTAGCTTTGAAGTCTGTAGGGCTGCAAGACAGTATCAGCAGATAGTTAACTTCAAAACAGATTTAAAATTAAACAACTCTAAGCGTGAGGCTTTAAAAACAAATAGTCTCTCTACATAAAGTCCTACATGAGCATTTTGCTGTGCTAAATCTGTGCATATCCTCAGAGTCGCAGTGTTAGAGGAGCTAATCCTGCTAACATTATTGGCCGTTGGATTTTCAATGCCCCGCTTAGAGGAGCTGCGAAAATGTTGTGTCTTCTCCTTCTTCCCTAAGTTAGAAGTCGGCAAACACAACACTTAATCTAACGTGTTTCTGCCTGAATACAGAAGTGGTAAATCTGTATAACTGCTGTATTTATTGAGTGCTGAAGATGCAGACCTTGCCAAGGCAAAGTCCTTGCTATAGTAAGAGCAAGGAATTGGGTTTTTTATTGTGATTTTTGTTTGCAGTCATGCTGCTCTCTCTGGTGGTTCCAGGGGAGCACGCACACTTCCATCCTAAAAAGCAAAACTATCACAGGTACTCCTACTCTGTGCAGGTCAGCGTTGCAGTTTGATTCCAGTTTGTTTAGACAAGTGCTTTTATCCCAAGAGGTCAACCTACAAGTATAAATACGTAATATGCCTATGGATATTTTGTAATATATGCATTTTTAAAATGACTTTGTTTTGTTGTTTGTGTTTTTGTTTTTTTTTTTAAAAGACAAGTGAATTGCTGTTAAAGAGTTCTGCACTATTAAAATAAGTGAGCATAATCAGGGTTCTCCAAGCTTCCTGGAAGCTGCATAAGTAGAAAATTAATCTCTGAATTTTGGGAAAATTTTCAGTGCTAACAAGATCATGCTGAATGATAAAATATTTTTGAAAATTAAGATAACTTGAGTGAGACTCTAAAGGTAAAAATAAGCAGCCAGCTCCACCAATAACAATTAGATGTATCTGGACCTTAGCTAAGATTACATTTAATTTACGCATACATATCTATCCATTTGTTTCGGTTGAAAAATGATACAAGTTATCTTATCTCATGACTTCTTCACTGTTGTTACCTTTGTCATTTATTTATTCTGTGTGATCAACCATTTTTGTTCTTTATTGCAGGAAGTTAAACCGAACTTAACAGAAAGGATTCAAGACTATGATGTATCTCTTGATAAAGCTCTTGATGAACTCATGGATGGCGACATCATAGTGTTTCAGAAGTACGTATTTTAAGGGGGCAGCTTGTCATTGCGATTAAATCACCTGCTTTACTTTGAAAGCAGAACTTCCTTTAACTTGGTGTTTTTAACATGAGCAAAGTATAATTTTCCAACAGTAGACATATTACCAGCAGTTCTCATTTCAAAGAGGAAATGAAAAAATATTGATAGTATTTTAATGATCACGTGCCACATTATTTAAGGAAAAGGAGGTTTCGTGCTAGTTTAGAAAACTAATAACCTAAACCAGGTCTTAGTGCGGTTCACTTAGTGTGGAGAGTGGTTCAGCAATGCATCTGAGTTCTGCAGCTTTTTACTTGGAGCCGCTGTAACTCAGACACAGAAGAGCCTACCAGCATTTCAGATCTCAAGCTCTGCACCGTTACCACTGTACAAGGCTCTTGGCTTGGAGCTCCTTTCGGCCTAGAACTAATCTAAACTGCTTTCCCTTTTTTTCCTTTTACTCATGCTCACAATAAGCTCCATATTGGTCTACGGTGATGAGATGCTCCTGATTTGCCTGAGCATATGCAACTCATGGGTGTACTGGTGCTTCAACCGGAGTTTTCTCCGAGGCAAAAGGAGAACTCCTGCATCTTGTGTCCATTAAAGGGATCTTTCATAAGCTTGTCAGGGCTATAAATCAGCATTTCTATGCTCTCACTCCTGATGGTCACACCCAACTGTGTTGCTCTGTTTCTCTCCATGGGCTGACAGTGGGTGGAAGCCAGCTAGTCTATCTTCAGCACTCTTACCCCAGATTATGTGAGCTGAATGTATTTCTCATGTCATGCCTTGGAACTCGCATTCCCTGTTGACCCAGTTGGTGTTATGCACCTTTGGCTGGCTGGCTGCTGACTCCTGGGTAAGTGCACAGCTTGTACCCTGGTGCTATTTCTCCGCTGAGAAGATAGGGGTACCAGTCAGCAGTGACCCAAACCAGCATCCGTACCGACTGTCTTGCTTCTGTGGTTCAGGGAGTGCTATTGTACGTCCGGCCTCTGTGCAAAGCAGTGAATACAGGAGTATATGGAATGCTGTGGCAGCGCTAATCCAGACGCGCAGTAACGTGACAGGGTGGGAGGAAGGGATGACTACTGCGAGAATGCCCGGAATCAGTATTGCCAGATCACCAACTGAGCGAGCACAGTGTGCGCCTGTGTTTGCCTTTGCACTGCACGGAAATGCTCAGGGGTGTGGGTCACTGCTGACTGTATTAGTTCTACTGTGTACAAGTGGTGGCTCTTTAAAAAGGTTTCTCAACTTTATTTCTGTATCTCTCAACTATTGCTGACTTACTGTAGGACATGTTTTTAAAAGCCCTAGCTGCTTGTATATGTTATAATGGGATATGTAATGGTATTATCATTTGTTTGCTCTTGTAGGGATGACCCAGAAAATGATAGCAGTGAGCTACCAACAGCTAAAGAATACTTCCGAGACCTCTATCATCGTGTGGATGTCATTTTCTGTGATAAAACCATCCCCAATGACCCAGGCTTTGTTGTTACTTTATCCAATAGGATGAATTACTTTCAGGCATGTGTCCTATCTGTTTCTCTGCTTTTGTTTTCTTGTTCTGAAAGTAACTTTTGCGTTAATTCGCAAGCGTATGTACGTATTTTTAGAAAAGAGTACATCTGTTCGTGTACAATTTTTGCATTGTGGTAATAAATTTAAAGAAGCCACTAATGCTTGTGAGAAGAAAATATTCTACACCCCCCCCCAATTTTACTAATAATGAGTTACTTGAGAAAAGGATTCTTTCTTGATATGGCATACCACTCCGTCAGGGAAATGATACTCTAATGAAATTCTGTGTTTGCTTTCTAAGTAACATGTAAAACTTGCTCAACTTATTTAGCTATTGTAAGAAAAATACTTTGGGAGTCTAGTGATACCTGTTTTCTACTTGTCATATCACCAGCAATACTCATTTTTGTAGACCAAACTGTATTGCTTTTTTCACACAATGCTGTTTAATGCTCAGTGGCACAAACAGGTCAAACCTGTTGTGTTCATAAAGGGTGACTGGGGGTGTTCAGAAGAAAACTGGACAATGAAACTTTAAAAAAAAAAAAAAAGAAAAAGAAAAAAAGTTGGAGTGATCTATTAAAAGCCTGAGTAGATTTGGCTCTGTACCGTTCTCCTGCAGTTGCTTTTGTCAGTGGCAAACAGACCACTTAAAACCAGACAGTTTATTTTCTGCAACTCACTTTCTCTTACTTCATTTTTACTTGAAGTGTAAGTTCTTTATAGTTCATTTTGATAAGGGAAAAATAGATGGAGAATCCCCATGCTTTTTGTGAGGCAGTGACATGAAATATACGGATGGGAATAACGTGGTGATATTACCCAGCAAGATAACTTCCTTGCGGTGCATTAAAGAACAATGGGAATTTTCAAAGAGCAAGTCTTGCTTATTTCCCCAGTAATACTATAATTTAAAAAAAAAAAGAAACAAAAAAAAAAAAAAAAAAAAAAAAAGAAGCCNAAAAAAACAAACAAAAAACCAAAACAAAAACAAAAAACCAACAACAAACCAACAACCCCAAACACAACAAAAACAAACAAACAAAACCAAAAGATGAGTAGATCTATTGCTGTGGATTTTGTGGCCTTTTGGTGACAGTGATTTATTGTAATAGAACAGTTTCCTCTTTTTCTAGTGTATCTTATTCTTTGTCAACTGTTCAGAAGCTAAAGATGATAGTTCATTTTGCCTTGGGGAAGTAGACATAGTGGGGCTCTCAGAATTTCAGTATGTACAGACATGTAATGAATGACTGTGTGATTGTAGGGCAATGTCATAACTGTCTGAAATAATTCACCAAAAAATTTATTTGCAGGTTGCAAAGACAGTTGCGCAAAGACTTAATACGGATCCAATGCTATTACAGTTTTTCAAGTCCCAAGGGTAAGATGAATTTCCTTAGTGTACTGTGTCTAAACTATTCTTTAAAATAGTTAGCCCAAATATAGATAGTAGTTACTTTGTAGTTTTTTTCCTGCTCCTAAACTAATTCTTTACCAGTAAAATGTTATTAGTGTTCTGGCATGCACAACAAGTTGCATAGATAGTTCTAAGTATTGCAATGGCTGGCTCTAGAGCCTCAAAGAATTGCACATTTTAGAAAAGCTCTAGTAAGTGTCATTGAAAAAAGATGCGTTTTAAAGGATCACTGTTTAAATTTCTAAAATTAATTACTTCAAAGCCTTACTTTATGGGACAAATGATTAAGCTAATGGAAGTGCTGTTTCACTGAACGCGGATTTCTAGAGTGGAGAGCAGGAACAAGTGCACATAAAAGCAGGATTTTTGCTGATTTTACAGGTTTAAATGCAGAAGCTACTTCACAGATTTCCAATCCACCGCCTCCCCCCCTCCAAGTCTGCAAATGAGGTTTTATGCAGATGATGATGATCTAACAAGCTGCTAAAGGGGACGTTTCTGGTTAAAGTGGTGTTCTCAGGCACAGTTGTGTAAAACTGGATTTGAATCTGTATAAAACTACAGCAGAAACCAGCGTATTAGTAGTTCTGTGTATGTGCTGCAGGAATAACGCACACACAAAAATGACATCATCTTTTTGTATTCATGTAAATGCTCTTCATTAACCTGTAGGTACCTCCCTTCATCATCAATGAGACTGTTGTAATTTGAGTAGCTCTTTATAGTTTCCAGTGCTGTGGTCACTCTGGAATTTGCTGTGTCATACGGCTCCACAAATTAACCTTTCACAATCTAAAGCGCATGTGCTGCTATACTAGTAGTTTCAGAGGAATGTAGGTCTGCCACCCTGCAGCATTAAAGGTGAGCTTGTAAACATCTGACAGAGTCAACACACATAGTGAATGGTAGTTCTGTTCCCATACACTCACCTGTTTTTAAAAATCGCTAAAGCACTGAATATAATGCTGCTTAGGCTGTGCTAGCAATTTTGTGAAACTGGAAGCCAGGAATAAAAATGTACTTGGTACTTCGATTTACTGAGCGGTGAGGGATTGGAAAGAGATACTGACGTTTTTTTCTCCTTCTGTAGTTACAGGGATGGCCCTGGTAATCCTCTTAGACATAATTATGAAGGTACTTTAAGAGATCTTCTGCAGTTCTTCAAGCCTAGGCAACCTAAAAAACTTTACTATCAACAGGTAAGAGTCTTCTGTTTTTATTGGCGTGAATTAAAAAAATGTAATTCTGCCCTATACAAAGTATGCCTAAAGTGCTTTTCTTTTCTTCCTTAAGCTCAAAATGAAAATAACTGATTTTGAAAACAGAAGAAGTTTTAAATGCATATGGCTAAATAGCCAGTTTAGGGAAGAGGTGAGTAAGGCTGGCTGTTACACACTCTCTGTCGGTTCTGTGTCAAAGCTGCTGTGGCTGTGGTCACGGTTCACACACTCTGTTGTCCCTGAATAACACAAAATTAGATCAAAGTTGTACCTTATGTAAAAAAACCAAACAACAACAAAAAACCCCAAGCCACCAAAAAACCATAGAAAATAAATTAAAAAAATTGTGTCCGTTCTTAATGAAAATTTTGAATATAACATAGGTGTTCACTTTAGTACTTGTTATCTTTTAAAGATGAATTTTTGGTGAAGACAAGAATCCAATGTATTCTGTGCTTTAATATGGCTGTTCACATTTTCAGATTTTCTAACGATTTTGCTGTTTAAAATTCCATAGGAAATAACAGTATATCCAGATAAGCATGGGTGTGTGCGGGATCTGTTAGAAGAATGTAAAAAAGTTGTAGAACTCTCTGAAAAAGGTTCAGGGAAATTAAGGTAAAGCTCGAAGACTTTTATTTCTTTTATGTGATCATGTGGATTTTACACAGAAAAGTATCCATAGAATTTAAAATACTGTGGAAACCATTATTATCAAATGAAGTCTGATACTATGTTAAAAAAAAAAAGCTTCCAGATTCACATCATTAAGAGAGCTCTTGTTAAGTACAAATATAAATTTTATATATTTATTTTATATTTCAAAAGTTACATCCTTGAGATGCGTAAGTTTCATCAATTGCATTTGTTAACTCACAATTCTCACAATTTAACAATTGTTTCCAATTCAAGCATGTCATGCTGTTGGCTTCTTAGGAGTTAAAAGTGAGGTCATTTAACAAGAGTGTAAAAAATAATTTAAATTAAAAATCATTGTCTTGTAATTGTGCATACTGGCCTTTTTTGCCATGAACCAGAAGGAATTTAACCTCTTGTTAACTTTACAGCTTAATTTTCACTAAAGACTGAATTTAAAGTTTTACAAATGCAGTAGTAGCATCTGTTTATATCCTGATTACAGCAATCCTTCTCAATGTTTGAGAAAGAAATGTTGCATTGATATTTTTTAATTTTTTTTTTTAAATTTTTTTAATGCTTTTCCTGCTTGTTTATTTTAAGGCTGCTAGAAATTGTAAGTTACAAAATAATTGGTGTCCATCAGGAAGACGAGCTGTTAGAGTGTTTGTCACCTGCAACAAGTCGAACATTTCGAATAGAGGTAAATACTACTTTCTTAAAGAGACTTTAAAACTTGACTTGGAGAGAAGAAACTCTTTCTTTCTCTGTTTCTGGATTCCAGTTTTCAAATACTGTGATACTTGCAGCAAGCTAGATTACATGATAATATATATGTATTTTTATAGATAATCCTTCTAAAATTTTTCCTTTGTTCCATCTGCTTCCCTATAATGATTTTGATATATGCTTATTATACATGAAGACTTGGCAAGGGCTTATCCATAGGACATTTGCTGCCTTAGCAATAATTCCAAGGTTTGTTTGAGGACTCATGATATAAATGTTTATGCTTAGAACCCACTTTCATACTGTAAACTTCAGTATTTGAGGAGACTTTGTTACCTTTTCTGTTAAGTTTGAGCTTCTTGAGCCAAATTTTGATACTTACAATGTGACTTTTCTTTAAACATTTCATCATTCAAATCTGTTAACTTGCCTCAAAGATCAGATTTAAAAAAAATAAATTTTCCAATGTAAACTGTAATGAGAAGACAAGAGGTCTGTGATATTGCTGTCAGCTACTACCACTTCTGATAGAAGATTTCATGTCAAAAAAGCCATTTGGGGAAGAGAGTAAATACAGGAGAGTACTTACCGAGTGGGGGAAGCTGAAATGCTGTCATGCCAGCAGTGAATGACTTGTGTTAAAAAAAAGAAAAGAAAAACCAAACCAAAAAAAACCCTCTGTCAAACAGCACAGTTCTTTTAATTGTTTTTAGACTTGTTTTCCATCAGTAACGGTACCTCAGTTATGCTTTTAGTTACTTTTTGGGGAAAGTTTTAGCTAATTGCAGTCATATTTTTCTGTCTGGATCTAGGAAATTCCTCTGGACCAGGTAGATATAGATAAAGAAAACGAGATGCTAATCACAGTGGCACATTTCCACAAAGAGGTTTTTGGGACATTTGGAATTCCGTTCTTGCTGAGGATACACCAGGTACAGTATGCCTCTCTCTTTCTCCCCAAGGGATTATATTGATGATGTTTTCTTAAAGTACTCTCAAAGAAATTGACTAGTATAAAAAGCGTATAGGAAAATACTGCTCCTGTATAAAAGGTTCTGCCCATATATGTCTTTCTACAGTTAAATCATTTACCATCTCAGTTTGCTTTAGCATATACAGATCCTTTAGTGTTTCAGTGAGCCTGTGCAATATCTAGGAAGCAGGCACTCAGCATCAGCCGGGGACTTGAAATACTATCAAAAGCAATACCACCCCCTAACCACCCGCAGAACCCCCCCCAACAAATGTAGAATCCTGTTTCTAATACCACCTTCGTAATTGCAATGCAAACTTGTTGGCAAAAGTGGCTAGACCATGGTTTCTTGGCTTCTTGCTGAGACACATGATTATGAGAAATGAGTTTGCTTTCTTCAGCATCTTCTAAGATCACCATGCATTTCATAACTTCTGCAATTCGATGTGCTTTATCTTCCAGGGCTGGAAGTTAATACAAGAGTGAAAGCTAATTTGGAAAGCTTAATTTAAATTCTTAAGTTTTTATGTGGCGCTGCTCCAGCCGAATGTCACATTAATTCTTTTAATATCAAAGTGTGTTTCTGGGGACAGTTCGCAATTTGCTTCTAAACTTTTTCTGGTTCATGGATGTTAGCTTGTGGGAAAATTACCTACTCTTCTAAAAGTTTTGGAATGAGAAATATGTATACATCTCTGCATCCCATAGAATTTTACTATGTTTCCATATTTTTGATCAATTTAGAGTAAAACCTGTGTGTTGATTTTGGGTGGAAACCATTTGCGCTGCGTTTCCCTGTCTATGACAGTTGATAAATATTACTGATCTTTAAGTTGGTTGTATCCATCACTTTTTGGGGCAGTTTACATACACAGCATGCAGAAGCATACTACAAAAAGTTACTATATTGAGAGGGAGCGTCACAGGCGTAGAGGTTTTAAAAAGTAATATGCTTAGAAGGGATATGTAAATTTTTTTCTCAAAATTCCTATTTTGCTGCTAATTTTCTAACTCTGTTTCTTCACTTTAACCTGACTTGCACGTGTCACTAGCAGTGCTTGGTCAATTTACGGGACAGTTTGCATGATGATGAATCAGTAAGACTTACAACTTGCTATAAATTCAGCAACATTATGTTGTTACTCTGTATTGTAGCGGATGATGTTGACACTTGCGTAATTTTGTAAATAACTGAGAGATTAAGGCAGTGTATTTCAATGAAGCTTGAAGCAGGAAATATAAACAGCATCCCCTTTTTTCCAAGTTCTTTTTCACCTTAGAAATCTTGTTGTAATTATTAGGGTGAACACTTCAGAGAGGTTATGAAGCGGATTCAGACAATGCTGGACATACAAGAAAAAGAATTTGAAAAGGTAATGGCAAGTTGGTAGCGTTTTATTGCTGACTGTAGACCCTAAACGAGTTTATTTTAAGAAGTTGGAACACCACAGATTGGCATAAATGTAGATTTTGATCAACAGAGCAGTTGCTTGACCTCATGTTTTTTCTGAGAATAAGTAGGACGTGTAGCAGTAGTATTTCTGGCCTGCATCAAAAGAGAGATTCGGCAAAACATTAAAGTAACCTAGATGATGCAGGACCTCTAGAGGCCACCAGTTTCAGATTCCTGCTCAGAGCCAGAACTAGCCTGAAGCTGAGTTACCTAGTTGCAGTTTGAAAACTCGGCGCAAGAAGGACATGGACCTGTTGGAACAGGTCTAGCGGAGGGCCACGAAGATGATCAGTCGGCTGGAGCCCCTCTGCTATGAGGACAGGCTGAGAGAGTTGGGGTTGTTCAGCCTGGAGAAGGGAAGGCTCCGGGGAGGACCTTATAGTGGCCTTCCAGTTCCTGAAGGGGGCCTACAGGAAGGATGGGGAGGGATTCTTTATCAGGGAGTGTAATGATAGGACACGGGGTAACAGCTTCAAACTGGAACAGTGTAGATTTAGATTGGATATGAGGAAGAAATTCTTTACTGTGAGGGCGGTGAGCCCCTGGCCCAGGTGGCCGAGAGAAGCTGTGGCTGCCCCATCCCTGGAGGGGTTCAAGGCCAGGTTGGACGGGGCTTGGAGCAACCTGGGCTGGTGGGAGGTGTCCCTGCCCAGGGCAGGGGGTTGGAACTAGATGGTCTTTAAGATCCCTTCCAACCCCAACCATTCTGTGATTCTGTGAAGTAAGACTTGAAGGCTTTATTTTAATGCAGCATCTTACCTTTTTTTTTCTCCTTTTCATAGTTTAAATTTGCAATTGTAATGATGGGCCGACACCAATATCTCAATGAAGATGAGTATGAAGTGAACTTGAAAGATTTTGAGCCCCAACCTGGTGAGTTGTTAGACAACTTGACTATTCTTTTGACTTGCTGAAGTTGCTCTGCCAGCTGTTCTAATGTGATTATCATTAGATGCAGATCTAATGCACTCAGGATGCAGAAAGATTGTTCTTTGTATGTGAAATACATTAAATGCGGTAACTAAGCAAGTATTTATATACACTTGTGTGCACACACTTAACACTGTTATGTTAGTCTGAAAACATATATTTTATAGGCATATAAATAACTAAATAATCTGTTCTCTTGTGAGTTAAAAGTGTGCATTTTATTGACTAAATGGGCCAAATATCAGTTTAACATACTTTAAAGAGAGTCACAATGTCAGTTGCACCCTGTCTGTATTGACCACCTGCTCCCTGTACGTTTGATTCTCACATTGTTATCGGAGTGTGTGCTCGTGCTACTCCTAAAAAATATTAAGGTGCATTCTCACAAGATTCCTATTTTAAGTGTGCTGCAAAGAGCTATTTGAATTCTTATATTCATTGGAGATGCTTTTTGCTCATTCTTGATATCTTCAATGAGTCTGAAGAATCTAACGAGCATTGCATATGTGAATAGGATGCTGTTTAAGCTTTCTTTTCCTAAGAGGTGATTCACCGAGCTACAAATGCAGCTCTGTTCTGAATTTGTGGATGGTTTGCCATCTTGTTCATTTGATTGATATTTAAAGCTCTATTCTCTAAGGAATTTATACATAGGAGAAAGCAGGTTAATCCTTCAGGAGTTCCACACAGTCATCTTTTGAGGATTTCAGTTGGGAGTGGCACCTTTGAATCTGCAGTCAGAGCTCTGTTGAAAGCCAGAAAGCTCTGTCTGGTAGAAATGAGATTGAGGACAACTTGCTGCCTGCAGTTCTTTTTTTCTGACAATTATGAGCTCTGGTTTTTGTTGGCAGGTTGTGCTAGAGCCAAACTTTCTCTGATTTTTTTCCTCAGGCGGTGTTCTGGATTTATGTAACAGTTGTAAAGCAATCCTGTAACTGTCCATTTATTTCAAAACCCACAGAGAATTAGACCTATACTGTTAGTACTGTGCAGGAACCTAGCAAAAAGTCCTCTCATTGTGGTATGTTACACAGCCGGGTTTATGGCTCATGGCTGTGAATTTGAGGGGACTTGCCAAAACTCTGAATGTCTGCATCTGCATCGTCCGGGAGCAGAGAAGTGTGTCCCTGGTGGGACCTCTTCTTCTGCACTAGTTGTGAGGGGTCTGTGGATGACTAACTCAGAGGTGAACATTTCTCCATGGACAGATAAACTCTCTTGTGTGCTCAGAGCAGTCAGAGTCCTGGTTTTATTCTGTGAGTCATCTTTCTGGGGGCGGGAAGGGGAAATCTGAAACGAACTGTCGGACTTTCTGAGCAAAACAGAGCTGGTATTGCCAAAACAGCGGGAAAGATTAACCAGGTAACGAGGTCAAAAGCAGAGAACATGGCCGAAATTGGAAAAGGGAGAACTTGTAGGAGTTGTAGGGAATGAGAGATTAAAGGGTTTTAAATTAAGAGTTCACAGGAAGTTGCCCCTTTGATATCATACACTTTGATAGAATTCATCTTCATCCCCCGCCCCCCGAAATTCTCCTATGAAGTGATAATATGGTGCTCTAATGCTAAGTAGTATTTTCAGGTGTGGGGCTCACGTATTTCTGAAAATACCAAGTTTTAACACATGCTGGACTGATTGAACCAAAGCTTTGGCATTCTCTAATTTGATTGACGTAGCTGATGTCAATAGTGTCCCTCTGTTTTTCCAAAGATGCACTCTAGCAATGATCGTGCTGGCGCTAACAGTGTAGAATTTCATGTCTGTCTTTAAGAGACATTCAGGCGATCTCAGCAAGATTGGCAGTTCTCTCTTACATTTGACATTGGCCATTATGTCAAAACAAAAAGACAAATAATTTTGATTGAAGAAAACGTATCCAGAAATGCAGATACAGGCAACCAAAAAGGTCAAGTGTTTTATGCTTTTGTGGTTGCAGTTGATGGCTTTGAATGTAGGAGTGTGCTTCTCTTGCTGGGGGGCTATTTAGTTTCTGCCTTTATCATTTCACTTCAAAGAACATTTGATGCTTTGCATTGAGGACATCTTAAAAGAGAATTTCTTCCATTTTCAGGAAGTATGTGGACTGTGGCTTTTCATGAAAACTAGCGGTAGATAAAACGATATTGCGCTGAACAAATGAAAAAAAACTGTATGTTTTCTTTACAGTCTCAATATGACTAATTTTTTTTAATCAGAAAATAAGAGGTGGTTAGTTACGTGTTTTCTCAATTAACTGGTTATTTGCATTTTACATAAATTTAACAAATATTCTCACTTAAACCAGGTGATAAGAATAACTTAATAAAGCAGAGATAACTTGTAATATAGCAAATACTGTAGGTTGTCATATTTAGATGATGGATGCCTTCCTGTTTCAAACAGGCTCAGCACTTTGGTGAAAGCTGGTACTTTGATGTGCCTGTGGCCATAAATTATAACAGTAGTTTTCTTGCTTTAGCACACGCGTCACTGCTGTAAACTCCTATAAGTGACTCAAGAGGAGAAAAGCCAGGTACCTGATCCAGAAAGAGCTGTAAAATGTACTACTGGAAGGAGAGCAGCGGTCAGGAGAGCAGACCTGTTGGCTGTGGGACTGTTCTGCAGTCCTCTTCCCTACCCTGGGATTCCTAGCAAACTGTGAACAGGGCACGCAGGAGTAGTTTGTGTGAAGGAATCTTTGCAATTTGGTCTTAAAACTTCATTATTTTTTTTCTCTTTTCTTTTCTAGGCAACATGTCTCATCCAAGGCCATGGCTAGGGCTTGACCATTTCAATAAAGCCCCAAAGAGAAGTCGCTACACTTACCTTGAAAAAGCTATTAAAATCCATAACTGACTTACTTAACCAGATTGTCAAGGCAAGGGACAAAAATAAGTGTGTGTGTGCACCTTTTTAACAACTGTAGAACTTTGGTACACGTGCACTATATCTGAAGTCTTCAGCAAGAGGATTTGCTGCTGATGTTAATTTTATTTTGTTGAGGCTGTTCAGTTTGGCTTCTCTGTATCTATTGACTGCCCTTTTTGAGCAAAATGAAGGTGTTTTTATAAAGCTTGGATGCCAATGAGAGTTATTTTATGGTAAACGTAATGCAAGGCAATTGTCAGCATAATGAGGGAAGAGTTTAGTAGAACAGTTGACATTGGCAAAATATTTGTCTGTAGTACGTTTATAGATGGCATAAGCTGGCTGGCTGCTCTTCCCGGTGTGGTGTTCACCATCACTGCAGCTAGTAAGTCTTATGTTTAGACTCACATCAGATTTATTTCCTTCAGTTATACTTTAAATGACATTTTTGTGCATTTGTAAATGCAAAAAACTCACATCATCAATAAATAGCAATCTCTACTTCATTGTGTACATTGTTGGCACTTATTCGGGATTTTTGTCTTCTCCAGCTGCATAGAATCTTTTTTAATAAACTAGTTTTCGTTTAATTTAGTCCCTACTTTGCATCCCGTTTTGCCAAGTGGATGCCCTGAGTCCTAAAAAGAGAAATTTGGGTATTTTTATTAAATTTTCAACCATTGATAAACACCGCTGCGATTTATTATGCCATCTTCTGGCAAATAGAATGACACTCAAAAGTTGGCAAAAGCAAGTGAAAGGATTATAAATATCATTAATTTAGTTAACGTGGGAAGAGATGGGGAAAACACAAGAAATAGCCTTTTAGCACAGAGGGCATGCTCACTAGTGTTTAGTAAGCTGTTGACTTTGTATAAAAAAGGAGGAAAAAAAAAAGAAAAAAGAAGAAAAAAAGAAAAAATGAAATTGTATATTTAATGAATGAACATGTACAATTTAACACTTGGAGGTTAATTTTGTTGGGTGAGTCTGCAAGTGAATTTCACTGCTGTTGATATTCATTGTGTGTAGTTTTATTTCAGTCCCCAGACTGCTTCCTTTTATTTTGGAGCTAATGCCAGCCGCGTGTCTAGTTTTGAGTGCAGTAAAGATAGATCAGCAATTCACACTTAATTTTACATTCTTTTCCAGTATTTTATTTTGTTTCTGTAGCCGCAGTGTACAACAACTCTTCCTGTATATTGCCTTTTTTTGCTGGAAAATGTTGTATGTTGAATAAAATTTTCTATAAAATTTTTCTTCGGTGAGTGATGACGTGGACGTTGAAGAAGATTTCTCCTTTCCTTGGAAATAGAGTTCTGGGAAATGTTTTCATTTGTGAACTTCTGCTAAAGGTGTGGGGGTTTTCTTAAGTGTTGACAATTGTATAACCCTCGTATTGGTTGTTTTGGGGAAAAATTGTGGGTTTTTCTGTTGAATTGTTTTGGGGTTTGGAGGTTTTTTGAGGTTTTTATGTTTGTTTTTTTTTTTTTTTTTTTTCCTTCTGACTATTCACATTTGGTCTTAACAANTTTTTTACCTCCTGACTAGTCACATTTGAGCTTAACAAATAAAAGGTTTTTCCAGGAAGGAGCCATGTATAATTAAGACAAATGGAAAAATTATTTTACTAGTTCGTTTGTAAAGCTTGTAGTAGAGTCTTTGTGGTAGACTTGACTCTTCCTGCCTGTACAAAATTTTTGTGGTCCAGATTCTCAAGTCTAATATTATAAATGGTGTAAAGTGAAATCTGGAGTCCCTAAAGGTAAGCTCTCTTAATAGATTAATAGATTCCCACTGTAATGTGTTCCCTGTATTCATAACCAAACCAGAAAGTGCTTAGAAACTTCCCTTTCTCAGACCTGTCAATAAACAGTTAGTAGGGGTTGTCTACACATGATGGCCTTGATACTTTTCTGTGAGATGGATTCTGGTGAATACTGAAAACACCAGCAAGTATTTTTAAATTAAATTTTAAGATCTATTTCATTCTTGTAGCTTTAAAAAGAATTAATCGCTCAAGCTTTAGGTATGTTTGGATTTCCTTTTAATTTATATCTTGCAGTGCTTTTAAATGTCTTTTTATTTCCAGTCAAAGTAGTTTACTTTTTTTTTTGTCACCTGAGTGCATAGGTTACAGGTAGAAGTGCTTAAATGACAGGCCTTAAGTGGATAAAGTTTTCCTTTGATTTGTATTTATGTTGAACCAGCGAGAATTACAACACCCTCCAAGCGGTGTTTTTACTAGTACGTGGACTGTTTCTGCAGGCTTTCAGTAAATGTCAGGATTTGTATTGAAAATATTTCTGTAAAATCAGAGACTCTGGTCAGCAGTAGTAAGCCCTAACTATATTTTGTGAATTTAATGGTACACTGATATAAAATTGAGCTTGTATCTGAATGTCACTAAGTTTTTAATATATGGGATGTTGGCAGCTCTTAGGGAAAATCTTAAGAAATCACAACACTTCCTATTTCAGAAGAAAATATCATGAACAAAGTAAATTTTGGGTGCCTTTTGATTTTTTAGATGACTAGTTTTTACGTGCTTCAGTATTTGTGCTATTCCTACACTAGTTTTGAAAAGACAATATTTTAAGGCATTCCATATGCAGTTTTCAATAACTGAAGTTTTTTATGAGATCTTTTTTGTTGTTGGAGCCCGAGTAACTTATTATTCAAATGTGGAAACACACAGACCTATGAAGAGAAGAGGAAGACAGGAAGTTTTCTCAGGTGCAGTATGTTGATTTAGTTCATTCTAAAAAAATTACAAGAATACAGTCTTCAAAATTACCGTGCTTTCCATTTCTTACTGGAATTATCTGGATAATAGTGAATGCATTGAATTAAGTTAATGATAATGTAAGTGTTAAGCAATAAGGATGTAATTTCATGGTACACAGCATCAGAGCAACATGATGTTAATGGCCCATCTGAATTCTCCCTGTGAAAATAGCAAGCGTTGTTCCTGTAGATTTACATAGTGCCTTTTATCCTAAGGGAGTCCAAAGCATTCTGTGAAATCTAAGCAGATCACACCAGTGACATAGTGGCTGACTAGAGAGTGACAGCCAACAAAAACACCCTCTATAGAAGAAGGCTTGCTTAGCAACACCAGGACGCATCTGCGCTGCCGCAAGACGCGTCAGAGGGATCGGGCCGATGTCGTGCCGCAGGACGTGCCGAGCATGCGGTGCCTCCCGCGGACTGGATCTACCTCAGCTGCTGCCCCTCCGGCATCCCGCCCCGGCATCCCACTGGAGCTTGGACCAGCCTGTCCGGCGGGCGCTGCGCTGGCTGCAGGCGTCGCTGCCCGCATCTGAGTTACGCCATGGTTTTGCTATTTAATATCCTTTGTGAGAAATCGTTTTCTGTAGGAACTGTATATAGTGTAAATAAAATAGACTAGGATAAACGCTGGATTGATGTCTTGTCCGTTCATTTTAGAAAAGATTGGGAGAGAAAGCTAATAGCTTGCTCAGAAGTCAGGGTGATTTTGGTTAGATCAAAGAGAGAAACTCTGCAAAATTCAGCCAAATTGTGTGTCAGGAATGACATTCATGATGTGGAGAAGAGCTGACCAGAAGGTGAATCCTGACTTCTGTGGCAATTTCCAGGTTTTTAACTCTTGTTTTTTCTCAGAGGAACTAAACAGGCATTTGGATTCTGAGGCGGGGAGAGTCATTGTGTGGCGTGTGAGTGGTGTGGTGTCATTTATTGTTGGCTTTTAAAACAGCCCCGTCTGTAGGGTCAGAAAAAGGGGAAAATGTTCACATGTGGTATGTTTGAATCCAGCTTCAAATATGTGTTCAACTTATTTTCTGTCCCAGGTGATGTTGAAGTTAGAGAAGCAGGGCTGGAAATTAAATTTGTGAACCACCAAGCTGTAGTTAGAAGCCTTTATTTTTTTTTTTTTTATGAAATACTTGTGTAAACTACTGTGCCTCCAAATATTGGTGTAAAAATATGCCAACTACTTTGGTTAAATGTCTTCACATCTTAAATCATATATATATATTTTTTTTGTTAGGTATATATTCGTGTGGTTTTGCTGGTGCATCTTTCCTCCTAAATGTTATCCAGCATGGTGTGTTATTTACTACTACTCCAGAGCAAAGCTTGCCGTTTCACAGCCAGATTTTAAAATGGAGAAAAGTCGTAACACTTTAAAAAAAAAAAAAAAAAAATGTGTGAAGTGGTACAAAACCTGTTGGGCTGACATCTGCTTGGCTGCTTGTGGATTTAATCGTTGTGGTGTTATTTCCTGTCAGATCAAAGTAGGTTGGGCCAGCAGCGGATGGAGAGTGACCAACCTTGCTGCCGAGTGGAAGCCGGGGCTGGTGCTGAGGGAATGGCGGTGGCTGCGCCGCTGGGTGGAGAAGGCTGGGAGGTGTTGGCCCTGGGCTTCTTGTGGGGCTGTGGAGCCATCGTAAAAGCTCCTTCCTAGAAATACTTCCCCTGAGAGATGGCACTAGCAAGCCTGTAGTCCTCTTAGAGGTTCATAGAATCTTCGTGGTTGGAAAGGACATTTGAGATCATCAAGTCCAACCATACTTACACAAAAAACCATGCAACGCGTCTCTGCAGGCTGCGGTGCAGAGCGGGCTGCGAGGCCGGCCGCTGCTCCGGCGCCCACAGCCTCCAGCTCTGCATGGGCTGGGGTTGCCTGGGAAGGCGCTGCTTAGCAGTGCTTACTTGCGTTGATGCAAGCGTTGTGTTTTTCGCGTGTCTTGTAGCCTGAAGACTGGAGTTTCTGTAGTCCAAAGACTGCATTTCTTGTACTTCTTGAAGTAAAAGACCACGCACGCGTGCAGCCCGGTTTGGCCAAGCCGCCGTTAAAATGCGCTCCTGGCTAAACGTGGTACAGCCGAGCGCCAGGCGTGAGGTGACGGGNCGCGCGCGGCAGCAGCGCCCTCGCCGGGCAGCCGCCGGCGCTGCAGGGCCGCGGGCGGGCTCCCTGAGGGGGGCGGCGGGAAGGGCGGCCCGGCTTCCTCCGCCGCGCCCGGGAGGGTTCGGTCCGCCTCACCGCTGAAAGTTTGTGACGATTTTGTGTGAAAGCCGTAGGAAAGGGAACAGGTGAGCGGTATGTTACTTCAGAAGAATAGCTGGTAGCGGCCTGGTGGGGCGTCTCCTCTCCGGGCCCCTTCCTTGAGGAGGCGGGGGGTCCCTGCCGGCGGCGGCCCACGGCAGGTCCTGCCCTTAAGAGGATCTTCAGGATCCTGGAGTCACTATTACCGGTAGTTGTTTAGGTACACGCTTGTCTTTTTATGGCTTAAATTGACCAAGTAGGTAAAACAAAGAGTTTGATCAAACTTAACGGCAGGCTAAAGTGTGAAGTTTTAACGTTCTTTTAACTGCATGGTACCTACAGGTCCTTCAGCGCTCGGGCGGGTACCTCTGGTAATGAAATGTGGGGGTAGGGGGAGCAGCCTCTGCCACGCATGCCCCCGCCCACAATAATTATGTCCTAACACAAAAATATTTATGATGTTAAAACACTGAAATACAGGGTTTTCTTCTATTCTTCCGTTTATCTTTCCAGACAGCAATAAACAGGTGTTGCAGCCAGTGCTGAGCAGGGTCTAGGCACCTCCTGGGCAAGTAATTACAGAAATTTGATTTTACAAGGTAAGTGACTTTGGATGAGAACTGTAAAATTTCTCTGTAAAGACTTTGTTTGTGAGATGAAGCACAGCGGTGGGAAGGCAAAGAGGTAAAGTGAGGGCCGTGTGTTGTGGTTTCGGTGACTCTTTCTCAAGCTGTGCGTGCTGATTTTTCTTCTTTGTGTGTCTGCCTTTTGGTTCTCGGTTTGTTAATGTAACCGGGGTGCCCCAGTCTGATCTGTGTCTCGGCTCTGGATGCAATGGCTCATGGAAGCAATGCAGGCAGAGGATGTTTTGCCAATATTGCTAACAATAACAGGTTTATTTTCTTGCCTCAATATATAACACAGTAAAGACAGTTTCATAACTTAGTGTTTCATTAATAAATAATCAGCTACACCGTACCACCTGCAGCCCTGCAGGAGGAGGTCGCATACGAAGAAGAGCAAAGAGAAATGAAATCCCAACCGGTCAGTTCCAGTGCATAGAAGGTAAGTGCCTCTCAAAAATGTGCATGTCCAAATCTCTCGGTTACTGGTGGTTTGAAAAGTCCAGAAGAGGCTGTGTCCCAGCCGCGTTGGAGATTTGAGAGGAGGAGTAGTAGCGCTGCAGTACTCACTAGCTGGTCACTTCACTGCTCAGGACAATGATTCAAATAGAGGATAAATTCAAGTGACACTGTAAATTAGTCTTCAAAGCTTTTTGTTTTAAAGTCAGTCCAACCAAGTGATGGTAAACTCCAGATGGATTCACCAGCCAGGGAGCTGCAGAACCTAAGCCTACCCTTGTATGTTTCCTAGGAGCAGTTTTATGTGTAGAATCTTATGCTATTAGGAAATAGACAATTGACATAATCTGGTTGCATAGACTTTGTTTCTATAGTCTCTTGTATCTATAAATATGAAATTGGCAGCATGGGCAGTAATGGTCTGCATCCTTGAAAATCCTTACAAAGAGAGGTACGAAGCAGCATCCAAAACAGCACCTACAGACAAAGAGATGGACATGCATAGAATGATTTGCTGACTTTCTGCTGGCTACATTTGTGCTTTTTCTCTGCCTTATTCTGTCTGCCTTTTCACTGCGTGAATTCACTTCTTTCCCAAGTCTCTTAATATTGAAAGTATCTTCCAAAAAATTAATCATCTTCACTGCTAACGTCTTATGCATTAGTCTTACTCTGAGCCTGATTCTAAATTACAGTAAGGAAATAGACAATGTTGTACTGATTTTTGCCTGTCTTATGAAAAGTAATAACACACTTGGTTAAATTTAGCAAGTTTGCATCCCCAGGAGCCACGATGACTGTATCTAGAATGGACAGAATGACTTCTTATCAAGTAGAGAAGAAGTGCAAACTGTCTATATAAGCACTAGCTAGAACTTTTATTTCTTAATGACTCTTTTCTTAACCTTCCGCTATGAAAAATCTTCAAAGTATACATGAAAGCTTACCCAACCATACACAAGCTGGTGCACAGAAGGTAAGACAGTCTGCCCAGTCTGTAGGTGACCTGTGTGGTGATGTGCTGGCGACAGGAAGGGCATATTGTGGATGTTGGTTTGCTTGAGAAGATTCCTGCTACAATGATCGGAGGCTGAGACACCAAGTAAACTGAGTTTGAGGGGAAATGAGAAGCAGCAAAATTAGAAGCACAGGAAATCTTTCACAAGTTATAAAGTCTTAATTGGAGAATGTAAGTTCTTAACATGGCTCTTCTACCCGCACCCATGTTACTGTTGTTGGTTTCAAGTATATTCGTAAGAACCACTGTACTGCTTGTTCTGTGTATCACAATATGTTGCTTCTACCAGCAGCCAGTATTTACTCGGATAAGGACATACACAGAGAATTGCCTGTGGGATAATCCCTATAGTCAGGCAGTCTCTGCCACCCACTGGCGGATGTACTCTGACATTGAGAATTTATCTTCTGATACTTAAAATAATATGACAATGCATGTTCTCCCTGAAGAAGAAATTTGAAGGATATAGGGGAGCTTTCTGGATCAACTTTTCAGTAGTTAAAAGAAATTAATCAAATTAGTTATTCTAATGTGGAAATGTCATCAGTCAGATGCTGGTGCTCTCCCCAGTTAGTAAAGTCTGTAGGTTCCCTCACGTTTTTTTCAGTCTGGACCTGAGTCTCTTACGCTCCTTGAGGGGCACGGCCCTTGTAGGTACATGAAGAGTATTTTTTCAGAAATGTTTTCATTTTCAGTGAAAAATACCATTTTAAGCATCCTAAAACAAGTTTAGGGTACATTCACACTGTAGCCTGAAGCCAGGAGTGGGAAGGTATTGTCTGTTAGATAGATAGGATATAGCATATCTGAGTTTAATTGCCTTCTGGTCTTAGGGATTTTTGAAAATGTATGTGTCTCCTTCCCTCCTCTAAGAGATGTTATTTGGCTGTTCTTTGAAGCCTTTCCTCAGAGTCTCCTTTGAACTTCTCCACTTCCATAAAGGTGACTAGAACAGGAACAATGACATATCCTGGACTTAAAATTACTTGGTCTGAAAGTCCTAGCTGGTTTTTAAAAAGTGGGTGCTTTGGTAGATTGGCTTAATGCTGGAAAAATGAGTCTGAGTCTCTCCTCTTAGTTTATCTTTCAGCATGTCTGGGAAAATTTTCCAGCCTCTTAGATTGAGATTGGGTCAGAAAATTCCATCTTCTCTGTTGATTTCCAAGCAAAAAACATTTCACTTTTGTGAGCGTGCAGAACCACAGACATTGTCAGAAACACAATGCCCTGGCACTTACCTGGTTGCTCAATGGTGGTTGTTTCTCGGTAGGAGTAAGGTGGGGGAGAAGGATACTCATAACCCCCTGTGCAAAGAAAAACAGGGCAAAACGTAAAAATGTGTACAGCTTATACCTCCTGAAAGCCCCCTTTGGAGTCTGATGAAAAGCTCCATGGGGAGGTGCCTCACGGGGGGAGGCCTGACATGGGTCAGTGAAGTACAGGACAGGGAAAAAGCACTACTGAATTGATTCATGGATTGTTTTAAAGGCAAAAGAGCCTGCAGTGACCAGCTAGTCTCGCTTTCTATGTAACATAAGCTGAGAAACAAAGTAATTTTTTCAACACAAAGGCAGTAACTGCGTCTGTTCCAGCGCAACATTGGAATGATACTTGGTCTTAATTTAAGGATTCCATTGATAAAGGATCCACAGTACCTCTAACTAGTTTCAGCGATTACTACCCTTGCTGTTAGTATTTAGAGCCTTTTTTCTAGTTTGAATTTTATCTGCCCTCAGCTTCCTGCCAAGTAATTTCATCATACCCTTTGTTCTAGAAAAAAGTTAAACATCTCTTTCCTTTTTTTTGGATAAGGGAGAAAGGAAGCTGGTGAGTAAGGCGCCTCATGCTTTTTTAGTTCTTTTACCAATCTTAAAATTTAAGAATGTAATCAGCCTACCTGAGTGTGAAATATATGAATGTATAAAAAAATACATTAATGAATACATTCAAAATAAAACTTCACAGCCAGCTAGTGTGGGTGTGGTATCAAACTGCCAGGATGGTCTGCAGCAGGACAGAAACAGTGCGAGTCCAACCAAGGAATAAGCCCACAGGGTTACAAAATGGGATAGAAAACTGGAATTTTCCAAGGTGAGACAAAACACAATGGCAAAGTTGAAAAAAATATTAGCAATGTTTCCTTGAATGGCTTGCCAGAAGTGGTAGAGATTTGCAGTGGCATTTGGGTTTAACGGCAGTGGTGGTGTGTTAAGTTTTTGGGGTTGTTTTTTTTGGAGGGAGGCTTATTTGTGGAAAAGCAAATTAGTAAAAAATTTAGAAGTAAAGTATTTCTTTCTGATCTAGAAGAGGAACGCTCTTAGTACCAGTGAGTTATCACTTGATGTGTTTTTGTGAAGGACCTGCTTCCTGCACAAGGGCAAGACACTGCGACTCAGATGTGTTGGGTGCCTGTCCCTTGTTTGAGCAGCTCATGAGTGAGACTTTTTCTCTCCAACCTCTTGGAAGCTCTTCTCAGTTTAGAAAGAGGCCAGAGAGGTCTTTGAAGATAAAAATGTTTACAGAGAGAGCTGATCAGACTGAAATGCTCTGAAAACGAGTCAAGTTTAGAGGCCCAGTACTTGCAAATCTAGCCTTGCTAGATCCATCTGACCTCCCATTCTGGTTTCTGCTCCAGTCCTGTCTGGAGAATGGCAATTTCCTCAATAGCAGGAAGGTAACAAAGGTAAAATCACTGATATCTCAGTGTGTCTTTCAATTAGTGTAGGCTGGAGCAGGCGGAAGACAGAGGAGTGCTGTGAGATACTTTTGTAGGTGTGAGAGCAATGCTTGGTTTCAGAGGGAAAAGCCAACCCAGCAGAGCAGCAGATGCTCTCTTGCAGTCGTTGAGCTGAATTGCCTGCACTTCAGAAGTGATGTGTCCCCATGAGACAGCAATGGGGAGGGGTTCTTCCTCTGTATAGGACTTGATGTCAGAATTGACTCATCTGGGGAGGGCAGCTCTGGGCAGCAGGAGCATTTGGGAAAAGGCAAGTCCTCTGCAAAACTAGATTACAGTTTAAGCAAGATATAGCCTGTCTGTGTACAAAGTTTGCTGGCTGAACGTTTTCTCGTTAGGAATATGAAATTATTGTAGAGATACAACTGCAATTCCTTTTCCAATAAAGCGTGTGTTGGTAGAAAAATTATTAACTGAACCAACAAAAATATCTTTTGACATTTTAAGTGATGTTCCTGTGATGAGATCCTACCAGTTTGCCTACCCCAGTGCTGGGTTTTATATGCTGGCACAAGCACTTTCTAAACCCATCATGTCCTGGCAAGGTTGGGCCCCTTATCAGCTGGCTCAGTTGTGCTCTGGAAACCTGCTATCAATGTTTGCCCCACAACCACCAAGAGGGTGCTCTTTCCAAAACCCTCCCGGTGAAGCTGCTTACCCTCTTGGCTGCAGTACTCTGGTGCGGAGGGTTCTTGTGTGTAGGGTTCATGGCGCGGTTCATACATAATCATAGGAATTTCCACACGTCCCTTCTCACTAGGCATCTTTGCAGTTCACCTGCCAAAAGTAGTGCAAAATGAAATCTGCCGTAAGTGACTTTCAGTGCCCTGTATTTGTCAATGCCTGCTTCTATAACTCCTGGTTCTCACACTCACATTTTACTTAGAGGAAAATTAGCAGTTCGCATATTCTGGCTTTTTTATAGACTGAAGTGCCGTCAGTTCCTGTTACACTTCAGGATGAGGAAGATGGGAAGGAAGAGCAGAAAAATACCATCTTTATATATTTTTTTGTGCTGGAAAGGTAAACATATTTGCCCAGAAAATACACTATTCAAAGTGTGTAAACTTGTGACTGAAAGTGTTACCTTTGCAGAAAAGTTAATCTAATTTTTTTCTATGGGTTGTCAAAATAATCAAGGAGGGTAAGAGCACGCTTTGGAGCACCTGTGAAAAACCTTCATGTGTCATTAAGTCAGAGGCTGCAACAGTGCAACCAGTGGCAATTTGGATCTGTCTTTCGTCGGGTTATTGTGCAACCTTATCATCATCATTACTGTGACCACTTTTGTACTGTGAAACTATTGTCTCATCACTAGTGTAACAGGCTTTTGTTGGGCAAGATCATTATTAAATATGACTGTGCTGCCTGAGGATCTAAACAAGATCAGGCCACAAAATATGTGTGTTTTGCAGGTGTTAGCAGGAACAGTTCCTCCCAATAAAGGAGAGTAGGAGGAAGAGGACACAGCTGGAGATCTGTGTTTGTATTACTGTAAATAGAATGGTGTTAATTATTCCTAGCTGTCCCTTGAACCAGTACTGACTGGTTGATTTCCTACTAACGTTAACCATAGGAGTCCTTTGCAGAAGAAAGTTACAGCCTTTCATGCAGGTCAGCAAGGAAGGGCAGTTTTGGGGGAAAAAGGAGCAAAGATGTTTGTGAAGAGCTGCTAAATGAGTCTGGTGCAGGTTTACTGGCTGCTCAGGTAACTCCACACAGCTCCTTGCAGTCCAGCTAAATGTCCCGTGTCACTGTGCAGGCACCTTCCCTGGTTTGGATCAGGACTGTGCCCATCTCACCTGCTCGCTGGTGATGCAAAAGTGAGGCGTTATGTTGTTAAGAGGCACTTGGATAAGCAAATAGAAACCGAGAAATGTAACGTTTGGCAAGTTGGCACAAGCTGCCTGAGTAATTGAGGTCACACTGGAGTAGGATAGAAATTGCTGAACAAGGCAAGATGGTCTCAACAGGTCTGTTTTCAAGGTGTGTTGGAGGGCAGTATGTATGGGGGAGGCCAAAAGAGGGGGGATTAGTAGTGCTGAGATAAAACATCAGTCCTCATAGGGAGGAAGGAGGAATTTGAAAATACCACTAGGTAATAAGTGATGTAATTTTAACAAATCTGTATGAATGGGAAATGATATGGAAAGCGATAGTAGAATGAATAATAAAGGGAATCGGTAGGATGGCATGGAGAAAAATTCAGAAATACAACATTGGCCACATTAAGGCCAAAGACGCTGGAGCAAATTACTAATATGTGGATTGGAAAGGAGGGATAGGGAAAGGTGCATCTTGGTATTTACTTGTTTTAAAGAAGCTAAAACAGGTGATTTGCAATGTGAGAGGCATTAATAGGCCATTGTTGAAGTTTCATGAGGATCCCACTGAGAAGAAACAAGAAAAGCTGAGAATCGAGAGCTTGGGTAAGATGATGCTATGAGAGCCAAGGGAGAGTAACTAGCTACAGAGAAGAAAGACAGTGTGTCAGTAGTAACTGTGGGTTCAGGAGTGTGATGATAGACAGGATTGCATTAGGCAGTGTTGGCCGAGGGCTGTTGCCTTGGGACGAGGATCAGTGGGCAAAATTATAGGGAGTCTCTTAAAGTTTTTGGCTTATTGCTATCTTGATACTTAAACACCATACACTAAATACTGGGTGGTGTCAGTTCGTGTGACATTTCTGATGAATTCATCTCACTGTGACACAGGAAAAGAGGAAAGGGCTTTTGAATTTCATCCAGTGACTGTAGGCCCAGGCAAAAGGCCTGTCATGAGGCACAGAGTAGGAGGGAATAATAATGGTTAACATAGTGAGAGCACTGCAAGTTAACAGCCGAATGCAAGCAAACACTGGCTAATCCTTGCCCCACCCAGTGAGGTATTAGTATAATACTTCCAGTTAAATGCACAGGACAAGAGATGCAGAAGTGAATCAGCAGCAGAGCCAGGAATAATGTGGCAGTCCCACTGGATGCCAGGTCTGTGTTTGGTCTCCTAGAGCCATCAGGCACAGAAGCTGTGGGCCTCAGGCTGTTGATGAAGTTGGTGCCCTGAATTTGCTTGCTTTCAGTGTCTTGTTATGTGCTGCCAGTAACTCTCTGTTTTGTGATGGAGGACCTGCCCTAGAGCAGATAAGCTGGGAGATCTGGATGGGCAGCTGGGCCTCGGCTTCTGCAGAAGCTTCTTCAGCCTACCTGGGAGAAAGTACCAGGGGGTTAGATACCTACTGGGCCTGAACGCTGCAAGTCCAGAGGTCCAGGAAATGCATTCTCTAGGGTGTTTTATGCAACTCAGTAGCCCCTTTCATTTGGCATATAAGTGGTTACTCTCAGTTCTTGGTTGCATCCATGCCTGGGATGTCTGAGAGCTCTTTGAGGCTGTGACCCCTAAACCTATGTTATTGCCATAGATTAGAGCTAGAGACTTTCCTCTCTCAGATGCGATCATCTGCTGGGGAGGAGGTATGGGAGAGAACAAACAGTGTTAGTAGCCCTGTAGGAAAAAGTCATAAGGAGAAATATCAGGCAGCAGTTCCTGAAGAGTAGGAAAATGTCCTGTAAACTCCTCTCCAGAAACCAGTAACATCTAGAAGGCCCACGCTTAATAGCTAGGGAAGTGCTTTAAGTTGTCTTCTCTGCAGTCACATTGAGTTAAATGGAGCTCTCTGCGATGGCAGAGCAGACCCTTGTGCACTCCTGAAGTGGGGACTTGGTTTATGTGAAGCACTCAAGATCAACTCAAGCAACAGCAAGCTGCTTGATTTGCAGGCAGAAATGTATAGTCCCAGGGCCCCAGGAAAGTCTGTGCCCTCTCTCCTCTAAAGTCTAAGTCTCTTCTACATATGGGTGTAATCGGTTTGCACTGGAAAATAAAGCTCACTTTAAGTCCTGTGGAAATTAGTATTAAAAAAAAGAAAAAGCAAATCACACCCTGAGGCATATACACAAAGAGCCAATTCAGGGAAAGGAAGGTGGAAATGAGAAAGCCTTTATGTTCCAGGAAGGACATATCCTAGGGGAGGATGGGCAATGGCAGTTTCCATCATCTTCCTCTGGATTTGCTCCAGGCACTCGTGTTCTGGTGTGAAAAGCAGTCGTCATGCAGCCAAGCAAAGCTGCTGAACTGTGAAATTCCATGGCTGGGCCCCACTTTCCAGCTCTCACGTGCCCCCGCTGCACGGTCCCCCCAAAACATCCCTGATGGCTAAATAATCCCACAGATGACAATAGTTCGGCGTGTGCCTGCAGAGAGGCGTAGGCGCTGTCATTTGTGCTTTGTAGAGGGGAAACCAAGACACACAGAGGACAATCTTTTCAGGAGTCCTGACAGAGTTGTCATTTGGCCTGCCACGTATGGTTCAAATAGTTGAAAAGAGAACGATGACTTTCTTCTCTTTGCGGTGGTATTTTTCAGAAAGGTTTTTTGGGTGCTGCATGTTTGCAGTGGTGGGCAAAGAGGCAGTCCTGTCTATGCAAATCGTTTTTCATCTTTCAGAAATGCTTTTTCCAGTTTGATTTCAAGTTCGTTGGAAATGCGCTTTTCCCACAAACACTCCTTCAAAGGCGAGATTGTGGTATTTGAAATGGAAGCATTTGTGAGCCTGCAGAGTCCCGTGGGATTTGTGTCCATTTTGACCCAGGTATAGCTCAGCTCAGCAGAACACAAACTGGGAGCTACTCAACAGTCATTTCAGAAATCTCATTACTTGAGTGCTGATGCATCTTTATTTTAGTCTTAGGAGCCTGTGCCAATGAAGTATTTACAATTTCATTTGAAAATTGAAGTTCACTGCAATGCTAATTTTTCTCCATTCAGATTCAGAAATTATAATCTGAAAAGCAGAGGAGGCAGATGGGATTTGGTGGGTGCATGTGTATCGGAGTCCAGGTAACGTTTCCCTTACCTTAGTATTCTGTTCTGTTGCAGTTCTTCCTCAGAAGTAGATTGACCTAGTTAAAAAAACGATGTGGTACTTCTGTGAAAGCTGATCAAGATTTCCTAATTTATTTATTTTTAATTATTATTATTCAACCGCGGCCTTTTCTAGCAAGAAGGTTAATTGTTGGTCTCGTACTGCAGACTCCAAATGAAGTTTCTAAAAAGTTTTCAAAAGTGCTTGTCACTGGCCTATCTCTATTCCAGTTGAAGCAGTGGAGCTGCTCCCAAGACCGAGAGATGAATATAACAGCACAAAATACCTTCTGGGAGCGGAGGAGAAAATGTAGGGACAACTTGGATATGAGAGAGAGGGAATAAAGTTGCAAAGGGCTTTTTCTGTGCCCTGTCTGTACTGCAGCTGGCAATAAGGGGTGGATCGGTATCATGTCATCTGGCAGGAGGTTATTATGTTTGGCTATCACTTCATGTACCAGGATGGCATCCAGAATCCTGGGCAGGACAGGAAGCGGTGACTTTATAAGAAAAGTGTTTAATCTCTATTCCAGCTCCAGCTGATGTCAGTTGAGGGATTTGCCATTGACTTCAGTAAGAGCGAGTTCAGAAACAGAAAAATGAGAACGTGGAATTTGGGAGGAAACATTGAGTGAGTCAGGTATTTGAAGACAGGGTAATACATTCAAAAGTTTTCTATTTTGGAAGATTAACATTAAAACGTTATAGTAAGTGATCTTCAGATTTCATGGACGTGTGGAGGTATAGCAGTTTTCACCAGTGATCTATTGACTTGTAGGATACTAGTCCAAAGGCAGGCTTTCAGTTTGCTGTAATGTGTTCTGGTTCTCCTGTCGTCACTAGTTTAATGTTTTCTTGGGCATTTAGCCCTCTCATCTGCATTTATGAGACAATTTAAATTTCTGCTGTTCTAAAGAGTGACCATAAAATGCCATTGCTGGCATGTAATTGCATCTGGGGCTTGAACAATATCGAGTGCCCCTGTCTTACTTTATTGAAGCAGTTAATTCTAGTTTTCAGCTAGCAATGAAACACTGAATTCCTCAGTGGAGAGATCTTTTCCCTTTAGCCCCAAGTTGATCGTTTATGGTAACATTCACAATGTGCTGAGGCATTTCACATGTTCAGGAAGAAATAGTTCCAGCTCTAATACAGATAAACAAAGAGTTGGGGAGCAGCATTCAGGTATTTGTTCATTCCTATTCTTAAAATAGAAGCAGATGACTGCCGTCAGCAAATGAAAATTTGGACATTGAAAAGTATTCAGAATGTTTGAAGTAGACAACCTTTTCAATAAGATGAAGGATGCTCTGCCAATTCCCCATTCTTACACCCGAATTTCATTTTTAATCCAACAGTTATTCTGGCTTTTAAGCCTGTATCAGGCTAGCAGCTTCTCTTCTCAAATGGTGAGGATGTAGCTAGGGGGGGTGCAACTGAAGATGAACTGTATTTCTTGCTACAGTCGCTTCACCTGATTCCATTGGCTTGTCTGTTGCCTGCACTGACTCACTAGCCAATATGTAAGGTCACTGCTTGAAGTGATCAGTGGAAGAAGTTGGTTGTTCATCTGTTGAAGTCATCAGGATGTTTTTGTCATTGAGCCAGGGAGTTGGGCAGAACCCAGAAAGTCACTGTGTAGATTCTGCTCCTCCTCTCATGTGGAAAGAGAGATATTTTTGTGCAATTCAAGTCCCCATGGCTTACATGGACGTTGAGGGTAAAATGAGCATAACCATTGCTCACAAAATCAGGAGGAAGCATATACTGAAGAGTGAAACGTTGATGGACTGAGCTTATTGAGAAAGAAAGAGCTCTTTGCTTTTTCCGTTTTGGAGAAAGAGATTTGGAAGGATTTGGTTTTGTTTTGTTGTGGTGGGGGTTTTTCATTGCCTCTTTTAAGTGTAACCCGGTGTTCCTTTGCTGTGATGTGCGCCTGGAGGGCTGGTTGCCTGGTTATTGGGCTTGCGCAGGCAGCTGCAGCAGTTGTGCATGCATATCGCAGCCTACGTGGACTCACAAGGTTGCTGGATAGGCAGGGATTCCCTGGATTTTCCAGTCCTGTCCCAGGTCAGACATTTATGTTAGGCTATTCCTTCATGAAGGGAGCTCTGCTCTATAATTTAGTACATTTACTGCTCCTGTTGCTCTCACCTCTAAAGCAGTTGAAAATACTGTAAACTTTCACAAACCTTCTAGCTTATAAATAAACAAACTTATTCCTGGTAGTTCATTCCTGTTTACTATTGTGCCAGCATCATGCTTTTATAGGAAAGCCTTCTCCCGTTGAGACAGCCCAGAGAACATTCCTGTCTCTCTGCAGCCTTTCCTTCACAGGGTTGAGCAAGCTTGCTGAGTCCTTCTCATTTCTGTACAGTGAATTCATCCTTCTTGGCCATGAGTGGCCAATGAGCTCTGTCCTCAGCCTATATAATGGTATGAATGTCATCTTATATTTAATGGAAATGCTGTCTTTAGAATAATCCAGTTGTACCTTTTCCTTTTCCACAGCCCCATTGTGCTGATGGTTTATATTTATGCTGTCATTAACCAGCGGTAGGTCTTTCTCCTCCAATGTCATTTTGTCCTAATGAACTCCCAGCTTGTAGCTGAAATTCCTGATACCATTTTCTAAATGCACTGCTTTGTAGCATTATAATACATATGAATTCTGTTGCAGCAGTTCTCTCAGTTTTATCGTTCTGTATAATAGACTTTCTGCTTCCATAATTTGTTTCTTCATTCATACGTTTTATTAGCCACTCCTATATTTCTGTCAAGGTTATTAATTAAAATTCTGAATAAGCTCCATCACTGATTTCTGTGTTAACCTTTGATGCAAACCAGATAAATCTCTTAATTCTTGTTCCTTAATTTACTGTTTGAGGTACAATCCCTTGCTTCCTTCACATGACCAACTTCACTCACACTTAAAGGGCCCTTATTCTGAAGGACAAGCACAACTGGGCCCTGGGATTGCATTAGAACCTGTCCCTCCCTAATTACCATTCCAAAAATAGAGTACTAACCGCTAAAAGGAAGTATTGTCCAGTGGTTTGTGCATTAACCTGGACTGGGGGGAAAAAAAGAAGGGTTTAGTTCCTGTTCTGCAACAGTGACGATGAGCAAGTTAATTAGTTTTGGTTTTGCTCAGCTCTGTTGTGTACAGAAGCACTGTATCGGAGAGATACTGTGACCATTCTGCAGTGACGTGGTCCAAATTTCATTATGCCTTGCCTCAAATCTTCAGCAGACAACAGAAGATAGGAAATGTGGCGTTTAGATTCAGCCTTTGTCCTCTAATGACACAATTTTGTCTGTCATGTTCCCTTCTAGCTGTCGGAATCGAGGGCAGCCTTACCCAGTTGTTTCCAGCACTTCATCATTACCTTAAAATTTGATGTTTGCCATGTTTTCATTTAATTCTTTTATGGATTAATATTCCCTTACCAACAGCATTGAATCATCGGCAGCCAGCATTTCATTTATACCCATGTAAAAATAATGTCCATAACTTCTCCTTCAATTGAAAACTGATAGAAGAGCTTAAGTAATGTAAGTGATGTAGCATCTGGACCTGGTTTAGCAACGCTTAAAAGAAGTTATTATGAACAAACATTCATTTGAAGAAAGCAGGTGTGTCCCTGCTAAGCCCTTTCCTATGGTGCATTAATTTGACTTTCCGTTCTTATTACTGTTCTCATCTTCACCTTTTCAGAAAGCTAGTTTTCCTGTTTTCCGTTTCTGATCTGTTCTAGGAAAAACTTAAAATATCTTGAGAAAATCTTTGCTTCCATATTTTAGGAACATGAGAGAGCGAGCTTATAGATTTTGAAAGCTTGACAATTTAATCACAAAGAGTTAACATTTACAACCGAGAGCCACAGCTGTCCTACTCCTAGAGCTCACTGTCTGGTTTAGTCCTTGCCACCTCCTTTTCCTTATTTCCTAAGGAGTAAACATAGTATTGATCCCAAGTAATTTGAAAGTTCTTACCTTTAGGTAGCTCTGGCAAATCTGAGGAGCAAAAACACTTCAAAAGCTGATCACTCCATCCATGTCTTTGCAATGCAGCCGTGTCTAGGAAAGAAAGCAGCACACATGACCGGTGACATGACCTGCCGTCATGTCTCAGTAGCGTATCCAGTTGAAGATGTGAGCGAGTCAGGTAGGTAGACAGTGTATAATTACCCCAGTTCGCCAGCAGTCCCAGCCTACTGCTCACACCTGCTCTGCAGCAAAAGGAATGTTGTGTGACAGGCTTGCAGCAGAGTTTTTTCCCCGGAGAGTTTTCTAATATCCCAGAAATTTTACTTCATGCTAACCTGAAAGCTAGATGAAGACAATTAGAAGGAGCATGGGAATAACATGAGGACAACGGAGAGAGAAGTGTAAATCCTAACCCATTGTGCTTCTATACCAAACCATCACAGAGAATGATGAAAAGCCATAGGTACAGTTGTATATGGGCTATGATATTTTGTTATCAAAGTCAATGATCACTTTAACTTCCTGATGGATTAAGCGTTTGTACTTAGATCAGCAAAGATATCTGTGCAGGGTGGTAACCATTGACATTATAGCTGGGATATCCTTGGTAACTAGGTTTGTAGCTGAACTGGACTTTTTGTTAAATAGATGCTTTGTCTCTGTGCTGAGTTGACCTTGGCCAGCTCTGAAACTCTCACTGTCCTCCTGAAAGTACAGGGGTTGAAAATAAGGCGGAAGCATTCTTTGGTCGAGATAAAGACAGGGAGATCATCATGGGCAAAACAGACTTGGCTTGGGGAAAATTAATTTAATTTATTGCCAATTAAAATATATTTGGATGGTGAGAAACAAAGACAAAACCTAAAACACCTCCACCAGATGCCACAGATTTGGCATTTCTGAGTATGATGGTGGCCACATGAACTTCTTATTAAGGATCGTTCTCACTTCATCCAAACTCACAGCAAAGACCATTCTCCACAACAGCAGCCCATCCGCAGTGCTCCTGACAAGGACAGAGCATGATGCATCGTGTTTGCCTGGGGCGCTGACATCACCAGTCCAAAACATGCTTTTCACTCAGCTTCTGGGCAAACAAAGTCTTACTCAAGAATGGGCTGCAGCAGTGTAGGAAGCCCCTGACCTTGAGAGGACAGGATTGCAAAATAATTGGCAAAATAGTAAAGTACAGCTGCGAAACTGCCAATGGGTAAAGGAAGAAGAGAGTGAACAGTTGAGTTTTCGTGCCCCTTTTGTCACCATAACTTGGAAACTCTTTGAAACAGAAATTTCTGTTGTTAATGAATGGTGTGGTGTTAATGGATGGTGTTACTGGATGGTGTTAATGGTGAAAGCACATCACCTGCCTCTCATCCGGACTTGAAGGACCAGGTACAGAGCACTTGCTCAGATTTGCCTCGCTGGCAAAAGTGGAGGCTCAGCACTTTGTACACTACACTCTGCCATAATTTACATTTGACCACCATCAAAGTATTTGTGGACTCCCCTGACAAGAGCCATGTCTCCAGGCTAAACTAAAAATATGAAAGGATGGCTGACAGTAACTGTGGCTGATCCTGTTTTTACATTTCAAATCTTTGCTTTTTCACGGGCTTCCTATGTGATACTGGACAAGTTATTCACTGCTCTGCTTTTTCTCCATGTAAAGGGGATAATAGACTGATCATAATATTATTACACAACTTAATTTTAATAGAGATGATAAAATGCTGCTTTATTGAAACTGAAAGGGGTTGGGGAGATGAACTTATTTTGACAACACTTTCTCAGAAAAGGTTTTATTTCTCAGAGTTCACTGGTCATTTCTGATGAGAGAGAAAGAAGATCACTCCCATGCGTATGGCTAAATATGGTAGGGTATTGAAGATATTTGATGAGGTTAAAAGTCAAGAGGTAAACCTATAATGTATAAATACAGCAGGTGCTAAAAGAGTGTTGAAGAGGCTGAAATACGGGATTAGTAAAAGGAGTGTGAGGAGGAAGGAGCAGCAGAGAAGAGCTGCTGTGGACTGACCACAACCCCCGAGTCCTCCTGCACCATTCAGGGTAGGTAGAGAAGTCAACAGTGAAGGAGTGAAGCAGAGCCTGGGAGGGGGGGACATGAAAGTTGTTGTGTTAATGTTTGTATTTTTCTTTCCCACTACCTGAAATTGTTTATTTTAACTGGCAATAAATTATGTTATTTTTTCCCATATCGAGTCTGTTTTACCCACGATGGTAGTTGGTAAGTGACCCCCCCTCGTCTTTATCTTGACCCATGAGCTTTCTCATTCCTGTTACTTGTATTTTCTCTCCCTATTCTGCAGTGAGCAAGCGGCAGGGTGGGAGTCTGCTCTTAGCAGAAGTTAACCCACCACAAACTCTCACTCTGTGTGTGTCTTTACTCATTCTGTTCTTTGCAGATGCAGTCATTAACAACTCAGGGTTCCTGTGAGATACAAACATCATCATAAGTTTTTCAGTCAACAGTTGCCTCAAATTCTTCAACAGCAAACCCATCTGTAAAAATCTGACCCTCTGCTAGCAATTTAGAGGCATTTAAGTTTTTCTTGGAAACATCTTATTGGTGTTCATTCATGACATGCTTTGCACCAGTGAAAATCAGGAATGAAAGAATGATGTTCATGAATAGAATAATAAAATGAATGAAAATGGAAAGGGTAGTGAGCCTTCTGAGACTGACATATTGTGACTGGAACTCAGAGGAAACCACAGAACATACCAGAATATAGAGAATATATGTCAGAATACATCTCTGTGTATTCTTATCTGTGCTGGTGAATGTCCTGCTGGCACTAGAGAAGCACATAACGTGCTCTTAACTTTTTTGGGGTTCCATGATAGAACTTACCTGTCAGTATAGACAGAGGCTGGATCAGGTTGAGTCATTGCATGTTCATACTGCAACATACCATTCCTTGACGAGGTGTTTTAGGGTCTAGTGAAAACACTACGTATTAAAGAAAGAAGAGAGAGAGGTGTCAAAACAGTAACACCTGTTGAACAAAATGGAGTCAAGGATAGTCCCTTTAAAGTTCTATTATTTATTTATTTTGTATATATGATAGTGAAATATCTGTGAAATTATACTTGTGAGATGGTCCCCCGTGATCTGAACCTCACTAATAGGTTTGTGAGCATGTATGTGTGTATGGGGAAAAAAGCCATGGATACCAAAAGCTGCATATGTTTCTCTCTGGTTTCAAGTTAAGTGTCCATCACGTGTGAGACTGGGGAAGAGGAATTGCTGCTGTGTGCTCCAGGGGCTGTCTGTGCAGGATTGCCTCCCTCCCCTTCCTGCTCCTGCCCAGCTCCGTGGGGAACCAGGTGGACGCTTGGCACAGTCCGGATTTTCTTTTGTTCATGGAAACATTTGATAAGGTAGGTTAAAGATAGATTTTAAGATGGCCGTGGTTGCATATCAAATTAATATTTCCTTGTGGTAGAATATTGTGAGACTATATATTTTTTGAAATATTTTTTCTCTGAACATATACTGGGTGTTCTGGTGGGCACAGAGTTTAGACTCATCCACAGTTTCCCTTTTCCGTGTTGACATATAAAATTATTAATTTAGTAATTACATATATTCTTCTTGTAATTACTAGCCCTGAAGTGTTTCACTCCTTGCTTTTCAGTGACTGTAACACTGCTATCAGAGACACTACCATTACACAGGAAACTAATCTGTGGGAGAAGGGGCCAATTTCTTTAGGGAGGGGTGTCTTTTTTTTTTTTTTCTCTGAAGATTAGAGGAAAAAAATTAATGAAGCCATGAGTGCATCCAAAAGTGCTCATGCACAAGAAATTCTTACTGTGGTGTAGGGTGGATTAAGCGCTTAAATATTTAGAACAGCTTTAATATGCTTAACATACTGCCAGGTTGATGCTCATGAAAGAACCTAAAGCTGTTTAAAGCTCTTAGGGCTGTTTATGGGCGCGCAGGAGGCAGGCACTCACTCGTGAACCAGATCTGTTTCGCCTGTTCCAAGTGGCACTGGGTGTGCATATGTTCTCACATCCTCAGCCTTTATTATAGGGGAGATGAGAAGACACAAAGATCCTCTTGTCTCCTGCCATACTCACTTCCTTCCCTGCTGTGGTCACCCACCAACTTCACTGTGATTCTTCAGCCTGTGGGAGAAGTGAGTGATTTTAAACTTCTGTTTACATGCATATCACTGGCTTTCTTTTGCAATCTTAATTACGCTGTTTGCTCTAAGGAGTAGTGTGATACTTATCAAAGAGAAAGATTATATCAGTCCCCTTGAATAATTATATAAATCCCCTGAATATCATGTATGCTATCAGAGGAAAACAAGGCTGTAATAATCATTATAAATGAGTCCATCAGACCTGATTGCTTTTCCTATCATCACAAAAGATAGCTTCTTGTTGCATGTACGAGCTACACTGACAATTATTTGGGGGCTTCTCTCCTGTCATCTCATATGGTGGGACAACTGGATTCAAGATCTTTTTTTTTTTTTTTTTTTCTGCGTGTAGTTGGTTGCCCTAGTTCTGACTGTGGATGTTGTAACCATGGAGTTAAGATCAGAAGGATCATTGTGTATGATACAGGCTGTAAAACCTCACCTGGGGATTCCTGCGTAGCTGCTGGTGGAGCCAGAACACTTCTGGATAGTGAGCCCTACACAGGCCCATATATAAGGCAGTATCGTGGGGAAGCTGCCTCAGTGAAAGCTCGGGGAGGTTTGTAGCCTGGCCCAGGACTAAGAACATCCCGAGGATGTACACAGGACAGTGCACACAGTAGCGCAGTGAGCCCCTCTGCATGGCAGCTCCTCCTTGGCCAGGCCTTCTTCATGCCACGTATGAGGATGGAATGGAGCACAGTGGAGTTTTCTGTATCTCTCCATTGACTTTAGCAGGGCCTCAGCCAGCTGTCTCATGCTGTGCTCCTAACTTGCGGGTGGATGAAACTGTGAGAGGTGTTCCTCCTTTTGCTTCCTTTTAAATAGTTCATGCGTGAACAATAGTTCATGTGCGGCACAATTGTCTCTTGCTGTTTGTGTTCAGGGTCTAGCCCAGTTGACATACATCTTTGTTAAAGCATGTCAAAAATAAAGTTGAATTTAGATCTTCTTACAGATAACCCATATTTTGATATAGCTCCTCTGCTACTGGAAAACTAACGATGAATAAATGTCCTTTCCTAGTAAAGCTTGGATAAAAATGTCAACCATCTTTCCGGTTATAAAAAGCAGAGATCTTGTGCACACAGTTCCCCTCCTGTTTACACCAGCAGGCATTTGTTTGCAGTCAATGGTATCTGGAGCTGGAAGTGTTTTGTAATTCAAGAAATCTCAATGTCTGTGAATATCCCTGCTATTGTCTACCATAAATACAGTGCTGGCAGAAAGAATTCCTTTCCCAATTAAAATATCAGTTTACTATAGCTGAGTATACATTCTATTGACTGGGAACTTGCCTGTCCCGTTCGGTATCTGAATGCTACATATTTCTTAGAACACCGATTACACAAGAAGGATAAGAGTGACTCAAATAAGAAACATCATTCTTTTCAGATAAGATCTAGAGATGAGTTGCTTTAACATGCAAAGTAAATATTTGAGTGACACGTGGCACATAGCTCAAAACAAAGCAGAAACCACTTATATGCAATGGCTCCCGAATGAAAAATGATCTCCAATATGAAAAATTACACATAGGCTTTTTCTAATCATCTGCCTATTAAAATATGATGTAGAAAAGAAAACCAGACACATGCCATGCAGGAATCTGAAAAATCACAGTATGCTCTGCAACTAATCTGATCTGAAACCCCAGCCTGCTACAGCTGCATTGTGTGCCTAGCCACAGTGGGGACCATTACTTAGTAGTAGCACAAAAGTAATGATTTTCCTTTCTTTTTTTTTTTTTTTCTTTTAATTTAACTACTAAAAGCTCTGAGCCTGGTGTCAGAAAGATGGTTGTAGCATTGACACAGTCTTACTCATTGACAATGTGAGGCAGGAAAAGCTGAACAGTTTAATTCCAAGTTAATCATTCAATCATAGGAAAATTAGTGAACATTTGCCTTGATTTGCAAGAAATACTTTTATGAAAAATGTTTTATTGTTTTCTTATTTTGGATGTTGAAAAATGTCCACTATCCTAACTTGGTATTTGAAAATCATATTTTTGAAACAGTACATGGAAAAAGTCAGTGAGAATATTTCAAAATTGATGGAGAAGTTATTTAAAGTATGTTGTTAATTTTTGTTCTTTTTGACCAGCTTGGCTGTTAACGGTTTTCAAGGGGAGACTCTGTCTTGTTAGCTGAGAAGTCAAGTCCTCACATTCACAACAAATTCTACTTTCATGCTACTTACATCACTGCTACCGACAGTAATATTTTTGCTTCCAACTTGGCACCGCGCACTTTGGCTTGGGCAAGGCAGGCAAGGCTCCAGGAAGTCAGGTGGGAGCTGTGGGATTACTACTGCGCTTGTCGTGTCTTGGAGTAATGGACCACAGCATGAAACACTACAACAGAGAAATCCAGCTGTAAGAATGAAATTGCATCTACTGGTTATTATCACACCTTAACAACTGCTAGAGCCAGAAACACGAAGGAGTAGACTCACAGACTGGAAAAAATACAGAACTGAGAAATTGCATGCAGAGAGGACAAAGCCCATTCTGCTGGCATGACCATGGTGCTGACACCGATGATTATACAATTGGGCTGTGTTCAGCATGTCCAGGAGTTGTAAAATTTTCTGCTTGAATTAATGGGCTTTTGACTTTTCTAGACAATGGGAATCAACAGGATTTCCATCTATGTGATGCATATCACAAAACCACCTTATAGATCATCATACTGATCTCAGAAGGAAGAGGACTGGACCATTAGCCCTTGGAGTCGTTTTGGAAAGTTTGTTATGCACAGCTGAGTAATTAACTTCAATGATAAGGACTGAGATGCTGGAAAGAGCTGACCGCTAGAGCTGGCTTGCAAACCAGAGATGTTTCTGATGTAACAAAGAGTATGTGGTCAGGTGGCTGAACTACTGCTAATTACAAACTTTGGTGCAGTCATAAGAGTAAGTATCTCAGTATTTCAGTTGTCCCTAGGACTCTACTTTGTTTTAATTATAAAAGTGGGCAATGTGGAAAGGAGATTGAACATAGTTTGAATAGGCCAAAAATGTCTGTTCCTTTGCAGAGACTATGTTGACTTTGCACAGGCTTTGCAAAGACTAATTATAAGTGCAATCATAATATTTTAGAGGCTGCTTCCCCCTGAGGGGACCCTGCCCTACGCAAAAAGGTCAGTGCAGACCTGTCTGTACCACAATGGAAAAGGACTTGAAAGGCACAAATACACAGAATCCCATTGCCTGCTATGTCTCTTGAAGAGGAGCTTCATGTCCCTGCAGCCAGGAGGAGTCCGAGGGTAAGGGAGGTGCTGCAAGGTCCAGTGCCTGCCTGGGGGAGTCTGCCAGAGGCTCTTGAGTCCCCTAATTAACAGGGACAGTAATTAACCCTAGTCCCAGTGTGGGGCGCTGCATGACAAATGCACCTTTTTGTTAATTTTGAGCATCCGTAGTTTATGAACATACGTGGATTTTTTATTTTTTTATTTTTTATTTTTTTTAGGCCTGTATTTTGTAAGTTTAGTTTTAGGATGTCCTGCGAGGAGCAGGGAGTTCCCTCCAACTTGAGATGTTCTATGATTCTATGATACTAATGTTTTCAGCTTCTGGACATGAACCAAATGATCTGAAATCAATTCCCACACCCCAACCCCGGCCCCAAGAGAAGAATATAACTTTAAATCATGAACTCCTGGATCTTCCTTCACTTTCTTCACTTGAAACAAGCAGTATGTTAGAGCATCTTATCTAAAAGAGAAAAGATGGAGACAGCTCAGCATAGCTGCTATTAGTTGTGATTGGTTTATGGCTGAACTACTGTCATAATCGAAGATACAAATCCCAATCAGTTAACTCCTGGAAATGCCAAGGATTCTTGAAATTCATATGCTGAGACTTTTTGGAAGATAACTTCAACTGCTTGGTAAGTAGAGAATGACATTGTGTAAGAGAACATATATACCCTTTTTGCAGCAGATGATCACATGTCTTTTTTTTAGACCTTTGCCTTGATTGAGCTTCCAGAGCACTTAACAAAAATCTGCCAGAAAAGAGGTTCCCCTTAGGGAGAACAGCATTCCCTGTACCTCTGTACTTGGCAGGAAGGACAAAACAGCTTTTCTGTGGGGCTGGGGTGTTGATGAAGATGGTGTTGATCAAAGAGTAACTTAGGCAAGTTACTTGCAAAGTATGCAACTACAGTTATATGAGAATGTGACAATAATATGTAGAAAGCAAATTCATAAGGGTCAAAAACTAAAATACTTATTAATGATACATTAATTTTTAGAATCAATATTGTATTAAAATGGAAAAGTCAGACTGAAATTGTACAGCTACCAAAGCACTTGCAGTATAGGACATGGATTCAAACCCAGCAAAGCCCCGTATTGACATTCATCTGGCCTCAGCTCACCCCACGGCTGGGTTACTGGATGCTGCCACCTGCAGCCTGCATTGGTCCAGAGCGCTTGGATTCAGCGGGTGACAAAACAAACACAAACCTGGCAAGTCTCTCTCTTGCTTTTAGAAGCCTCAGGTTTAAATGTATTCATCTTTGCTATCCTGAAATAGCTGCTTCTAAGTGATTTGACAGAATAATTAACCAGAATTAAAAAAAACCCAGCACCTCCCCACCCCCCAAAAAACCACACCCCTAAACTCAGAACTACCTACTTAGATCTTTTACCATCCATTCTACAAAAAATATAAGGAAAAACAATATTACCTATTAATAGTCACTCACAAATAGTCTTTAATCCAGTATCTCAATGTGTTAAATGATCACTACCATTTAAAAGCTAAGACTTCATTCCATCACTGAGTTCAAAATAGGCCATTCAAAGATCTGTGTAGGGACAAGATGAGGGGGGTTTTGTCTGTAGCTGAAGTTGAGGCCAGAATCTGCAGTCCTCCGTAATCCTGTTCCTTATACTTTAGGTACCTTTAAAGTTATTTTTGGACTTGCTCCCAGAGCCCTCTCACATCTGAATGACCCTATTGTTGAGTCTTGAGTAGTGGCTGAGGTATCAAGTCCTTGCTAATTAAAATGATCCCATCTACTTTATATGCCCTGCTTTTCTTGATGGAAACAAAAGACACGATAGGTCACAGTAGAGGAAGTTAGAGTCCTCTGCCTGAAACAATTCCCTGAAACTGTTGTTGGGCTATGCTCAAATGTTTATCAGTCTGTACCTGGAGCTATGCCAAGAGTGACTTGCAGAGGCTTAGAGGTGTGCAAAAGTAGTACAGGAGATCAGAGGGGGAATTATCCTGAAATCAGCTGTAAGTAGGATGGTTGTTAAGGCACTTACTGTACTGTAGAACTTGCCTAATGCTCTCCTGTCAGGCTGTGAAAACACATCCTCATGTTGGTGTATGTCCCTTCTGAATTTACAAGTCATTTGTGCTCAGTGGAGTTGTTTAAAGCAATTTTCTGCTATTTTGGGTTTCAATCCTATTTAACTGCTGAAATTCTACCCTTTTTAATGCACTCCTTATTCTTCAGGCACTGTGACATAAAAAAGCAGTCACATACCCTAGAGAGGTTGTTAGTTGTGATCGCTGCGGTCAAGTGAATACCAGACTGATCCACTGTCTTTTTTGGCATGAAGAGACAAGTATTCTGTCCATGCATAGTGTACCATTGTTGATACCTAGCTGGCTGGGCAACCATGTCATTCACTTGGACAGTGAACTGCTCTGGCTTACTGAGAGAGTGATTAAACATCCCTTTGTTTGGTGTTAGTAAAATAATTGAAAACCTCCACCCAAAGAACTGAAATTATACACCCTTAGAAGTTGTCCAGGCTAGTTAGTCCAGCAAGTGCAGGAACTGACTGTGTGTCTGTGCATTTGTATAGAAAGAAAAAGAAAAGACAAAATAATAAGCCAAAGAAAGAGTCATTGTGCTCTAAACTCCTTGGGTTTTTTTGGAAAGATTCTTCAAACGTTGCCCCCAGCAGATAGAGATAACACCAGCATAGCACAACCAAAACTAACTGGTTTGCGTGAATGTTGTTAGGAGGCAGTGTCAGAGAGATGAAGATATCTATGTGCCAGCATAGGGTATCTCGAACACAAACTGAGTATTTCAGTTAGCAGTGCAGCTTAGTTTTGAAGTCTCTGAAACCCTATGACACCATTTTTATTTTTTAAGTGTTTTTGAGTTATGTTAGGCTGAAAAAAGAAGATACAGGGGACTGTTTCAGCGTGAAACTCTGACAAGAGTCAGCTGCAGCAAGTTGTGCTGTGCAGGACGTTGAAGCTGTTACTCAGTCAGGAGTGATTTGAGTTGAAGCAGAGTCCTGAGAAGGGCTTCTTAGCTTTGAGTCACCACTGAGCAGCCCAGTCCCACTCCCAACACCTGTCTTCAGTCCTCCTCTGATCCCTCTTCAGGCAAAAAGGAAATGCTTATGTGGTGGCCCCAGTATGTACACACTTGCCTCCTACTTTACCTGGGAAGTAGGTACTAACTCATCACTTCAATGTATTTTTACTTAAAGATCATTCCTGAGAGCGGTATTTTCTATGCGGAAAATTAATCAAGAATGTTGCTGCTGCCTGCCTTGCATCTGTGGGCAAATAAGGATTGTGAGCAAAGAGAAATGGCAAAATCTGTCCCTGATAAAAGATGTTCATCATTTGTTTGCCTTTCATAAAGACAACATGCTACTGACATGAGCAGTCCTTCATTCAAGGACCAAAATCTCAAGCACTCAGTCACAATGCTGTTACTGTGGCACCAAGTACATCATTATTGCCAGAGCACAGTCAGCCTCATTCAGTCCCAGATCTTTCCTGTCTTTTACTAGGCACTGTTTTTAGGAGGATTTCACTGCTGTACATGAGGTCCTCTATTTGCTTCTCAGATATTTCTGACAGGCAAGATGCGCAGTGATTATGTACTGAAGGATCAAAAGCCACGCTGGTGCTCCTAACCAAATAGTTTCACTTTTGGAGCACAAGGAATTCATGCAAGTGAGAGATCAGAGCAGGTTAATTTGAACACAGCATACTTCTCTCAAGTGGCCCTGCTTGGAGTGTTTCTTCTCAAAAAATAATAATTAAACAAGAATAAGTTAGATTATGTACCTCTGGAAGTGCTTTGCAATGCACTGTATCTCATTAACTCTTGCAAAAATACTGGTAATACACTGTAACACATCTGTTTCCTGATGGCCTCTATCAATTAGGAATGTAAAAAGGACATTATGCAAAAAATTTCAAGATAATAAAACCTTTCCTTGCTAAACCTAGTCTTTTTGCCTGACCCATTTGTCCCTGGCATCCAATTTATTTTATTTCTCAGGAAAGGGATCAAATGAATGATTAATAGATCAGGCAGTGGCATTGTTGTGAAATACATAGTTTTTCTGCAGAGCAAATAAAAGTATTCCTCTTGCTCTGCTGCTGTTTTAGTGCTGCTCTCAACGGCTATGGTAAAATGGCTAATAGTTTCAGTACTGTAGCAGTCAGATAGGCCAGTGTATTGAGAAGCTCCAAAATATTACTCTTTTTTTATCCCCCTCCCCCTTTCTTTTTTCCCCCCATCTGTCAGCTGAGTGACACTTTCCCATCCGCCCTTGCAACCTGTCTCTGGATTGTTGTAACAGCATTAATCAGCAGAATCGACAAAACCCAAATTGCATGACTGACAGCAGAGAAAGACCCAGATGGTGCCTCATCAATGCTTTTGCATGGGCTGATCAGCCACGTCCTGCCTGATCTCGTCAGCTCGCTGCTCTGCTCTTGACCAGCGTTCTTGCATTGGGGCGTTGCGTGGGGCTTTGCTAGGGTAAAGCTGAGTGCGGAGGGCAGGGAGAGAGAAAGAGACACTGAGAAAATGAAGAGTTGCTTTTACAGATCCAAACAACCTACTGTCAGATCTCCCTTTTTATGGTTTAGGAAGGTACTTACGGGTGTTTAAATAGTTCTGTGAGGGAGGAGACGCCCAAGCGATACAGAGTTGGAGAGTTCAGATTTGGATCCTCCCTCTTATTCTCTCACAAGGAGAGACTGTAACGAGATCTGTTGGAAGGAGTGTGTTCGTAGCATATGCCCATCTCTGCAACACGCCTTTTGCAGAGGAAGTAGTGAAACTAAACCAGCACGTACTCAAACGTACACGCAAGTATGGAAAAATTATATCCTTCCAAGTTAATCTGGAAGGATAGTTTATCAGTACCCTGTCCTGCTGGCATCCTCTTGAGAGGAGAAGTCACTTTCAGGACAAAGCCAGGAAATGTTGATTTAGGCCTTTTACACATGCTCCTGACAAGGTCACTCACTGTGACCATAAAAACAAGGCTGATGCAGAAGGAAAATGCAAAGATGGGTTTCTGTATTGCTGGGAGCCCTGTGCCGCCATCACATCCCCCTTTCTGAGCCAGCTTGGTGTGCCAGCTAGTAATAGTACGGCTTAAATTTGGATCAGGTTTTAAAATCTTTTGGAGCATTTTTTGAGTAATGTCATTGTACTGTGATTTTAAGTCTGCAGCATCTAATCCTGTCCACCACTTAAACTTAAAAAGGGTTTTAGGGTGCAGAGGTGCAGCATCCTAATCACTGAGGGATGGCTTGTGTCTAGAACAGACTACACCCAAAGACAAAGCTAAAAGCAAAAGGCAATTCCTAATGATGATATACAGTAGATAATGTGTTTAGCTTTAATTGTGTTTACTGTAAGTGAAGCCCTTGAGGGAAAACCAATATAAGCAGTTTCTCAGTCAAGAATGGAGCCACAAGATAGGCGTGTTGTTTAAACAAAATTAGCTGTCTGCTAGTGAGCTTTTAAATCTTTTAGAAGGCAGGAACATGGTGTGTGATAGTTGCAGAGTAAATGTTTACCTGTTACAGCGATGCTGACTACAAAAGGCCTGACAATAGGGCAGAGCATCGGCAGAAGTGGAAACATCCTGGCCTGGCACCTTCCCAGTTCTTGCAACTGGGAGATCACTGAACTCTTGGCCCTGGGACAGTGAATTTGCATTAACTAACAGTATCTTAATTTTCTATGTTACCTTAAGAAATAGTCCCTTAAGAATATTCCAATATCCCAAATTAAGAAATAGTCCATAATATCTCTGCAGACCACAGACTGAAGAGTACTGGTATAGACTAGACTTACATAGCAACATCAGAAGCCTAAAAATAATACCAAGCTTTCCCTGGTGTAAGGGAATTTTTCAGGCATCAGTCTGTGGCCTGGGATGCGAGGAGAAGGGAGTCTTGTGTGTTCAGCACGCCTGTTCCTTGGATAATGAGCTGCGAGCTGGATGATTCAAACCCTTCTGCTATTTAAGCTGAGAGATCTTCTTTCTGAGTTCTCCCACATGATTGTCTGAAAAGCTGGGATACAGACTGAATATCTTTACAAAATTAAGGAAAATTAGGAGAGTGAATGCTGCAACCCAAACCATGCAATGTTTCTGTTGATTCCTAGTTTTAAAGAACAGGTGTTGCTGGGGTATCTAAACACAGTCAAGTTTAAATTTTTTTTATTTGCAAGTCAGTTTTGTCAGCACGTGTTCCTTTGTTACAAAAGCACCTGAGCAAATCACTGTGAACTTGAAAATGTAATTAACATCTGGGGTTTCTTTCTTTTTCTTTTTGACATGAATAGATTGTGAATAACTTCAAACAAGAGTGAGATCTGAGACTGGCCAATTTCTTCGAAAGAATAACTGAGTCTGTAAGTCATCACTGAACAATTTGGTACCTGGCAACAGCATGGTAAGGCTGAAGGACTGTTTTTTTCAATTGCATGGCCAAAGTGAAAAATTGAAAACAATTTCACTTTGAATCAGCTCAAACCAAAACTTTAACTGAATTGAAAAATAAAGATTGCACCAAATGGAACCTTGTATTTGGCATAAAGCATCTGTGTCGTGATGCAGAATTTAAGACATTCACAAACTAATAATAATAATTAAACTAAGCTGTCTAAAGCTATTACTGAGGTGGTATTGCCAGAGGCTGTTGAATGATAGCATTGGTGGATTTGCAGCAGATTTAACATTAGAGTGGGGAATCACCTCATTGCTCACTGTAATGACTTCAGTGAGCACTTCTTTCTGTGTCAGGCTTAAGATTTTATTTCTCTCATGCCCACTGAAACACTTCTGTGTCTGGGCTAAGTATTGCACCACATAAAAAGATTTATATGATTAATAAAAGCATCCTTCACACAGCAAATTCCAGTCTGTCAGTCTGGAATGTGAGGCTGCAGGTGGAGGATTAATGGAAAAACATTCTCCTTAACAGGAGAAAATTTTAAAAAGCGACGAAGAGGAGTACTGCATTACTGTAGTCACATGGATACACCTCTGATACATAGAGAGACCCTAGAGAAGAAGAGGAGCCCCTTCTTACGTTGGTGCTTATGTGTGATGTTCATTCCCCTGGTGAGAACGCTCCTGTTTACTTCAGCTGAAACTGGAGATCGTCTCAATCTGTAATTGAACTGAATACCGGGTCATTCTGAAAAAATCAGAACTGGTAAGTGTTTCTGCTTCATGTGTATTTTTTGTGTTTTCAAGAGGCTTCAGGATGCAAAACAACTCTCAAAGCTGTCTTTGTCAATACATACAAAATTGAGTACGTATGCCTATAGGATTATTGTTCTTGAATATTATCGTACTGGAGTGGCTATCTGTAGACTTAACTGTTAAATGTTTTTCAGAGTCAAAAGATATTTAGAGATTAAAGGAAAGGAAATAAACACCTGAAGACAGTTATGTGGCTGTAAAATGAGAGATGGACGAGGTGGAAACTGACCTGATGAACTAGTAGGAAGTGTTCAATTGATTCCCTTTTAAAAATATAATTTATTTCAAACAATGTATCTGGGAATTTCTTATACTTTCCCACTGATTTTTTTTCCCCTTCCTGAGTAAATATGATTGGTGGAAGGAGAGTAAGTATAGAAAATTCCCTGATTAGAGCACCCTTATCTTGACCTTTTCCTTGTCATCTGCCATGATGTTGGCATAAAAAAAATGCAGTATTCCCTAAGAAAACAACAAAGATGTGACATTTCTGCACCACAGTTTCCAGCGCCCTGAAGCTCATCATAAGCAGAAACCACAACCATTTTTAGGCTACCATCTCTGTGCAAAGATCTTTGTTATGCTCCCATTCTTTTCTTTTCCTGTTTCATACACTAGTGTGATACAAACATGAAATCCTTCTATCCTAACATTTATGATACAAACCGGAATTCCTCTATTTTTTTTTAATGTTGCATTAATGCCTCCAAATTTTCTGAAAACAACAAGAAATTGTTGGACTGCATGAAATTCTTTGTGGTTTGTTTTTTTGTTTGTTTGTTTTTGGTTTTTTGTTTGTTTGTTTTTCCAAAAATACAGAGCCAGAGGTTAACTTTCCTCAAATAACTAATGGAATCAGACACCTGGAATTGTCAGTTTAAAGAGTAAAAAAAATACTGTGATGCCTGCTCCTGCATGCCAACTTTCCACTGTCAAAGGATCCCAGACTGTCACTACAGAGAGAATATTCATGAATGATTTCTCTGTACTATGAAAAATAGTCCTTAGTTAAAAGGAAGGAAAGGCAATAACTAAAAGAAGCAGATATTGTGAACACTCCTGTTTTAATCCTCCTTTTTTCTCCTGCCCTTTCCCCCACCATGAAGGTAGGAGGAGGGAGAAGCCAGTGAGATACTGAAGGTTCAAGCTGCCTGCATAAGCAAAACCTGAACTTTTGAAGAAGCAATTTTCTTATACAGTTCTCTCCCAAAATAGACAGAGGCAGGAAGTAGTGAAATGGATGGCAAAAGAGTGGGAGCAAGGTAGCTGAGTATTTCCTGTTTGCTTTATCTGTTTGAAACAAAAGGGCTGGAAAGTATTTCCTCTTGATGATGAGATCAGAGTCATTGTTGGGAAATGTGGTATGTTTAACACCATCACAAGGGCCTTTCTGGCTAATCAGAGCTGAGAATAACAGTAACCAGCCCAGTCTGCTGCAAAATATTCTAGTAGCTCATTGGTGCTATAATAGCTTCTGCAGAAACAAGGTCACGCTAACACAGTGAAATTTGGTAAGTACTGACCTTAGCAGGCACCCATTCGAGTAACTGATGAGTTTCGTGGACGAGCTCTAGCACCCTCACACTCATTCTAGATCCTTCCCCCAGTAATGGCCACAGGGCAGTCTCAATACACATTCATCTAACAGAGATGGGACTGCCTGAAAACTTTACATCTTATTTGCTTGTTTACTTAATGCGACATTTACTCCCTTTCTCCTTCAAATTTATACAGGAGATTTTGACTTGTGCTTGACACCCACATTTTTGAGCAGTTTTTCCAATATTTGATCTGAAAAAGATTCAAAATGAGATGAATGCTTTTTATCCAGTTTTCTAATTGTCAAGTTCTTTGTCAGTGTTTGGTATTATCTTGTGCACAAACTTGCAGAAAGTACATTGAATTCTTTGTATCAAGGATTGTTTACACTTTCCTGTACCTTACGTGAATATTTCTGCTGATAAAAAATACAGAAAGTGAGCACATCTGTACCCACTGAGTGCCGTACCTATGCAGTGCAGTACTCCCATCCATTCAGCTAAATATTGACATACGAGCTTAAATGGTTTGTTGTATTGGGACACTCTTTATACAATGACTGGAAGGATTTCCTCTGGGGTGGACGCAGCAGCGGTTTAAATGGAGAAGTATGCGGTTATACAAGAACATGGCTGCTAATGTCCCCATGCATTTTCCATTGCAGTAAACTTGTATCTACTTTCTTATCAGGCATCTGATCTATAAAAGCACTCTCTGAGAACTGAACATCATATTTAAGTATGTTCACCTCTATCAGCTCATCCTATTCATCTCCTTGCAGGAAGATGACATCAGTTGTCACTATCCTGGACTTAACCCAAAGGACTGTAGAAAAGTCTATTGTACAGCACTTTGACATAAAGCACAGCTACATTTTTGTCCTGGTCTCTATTCTGTTGTGCAGTAGAGAAATATGAAGTGCCATAAAGAGAACCTGTGAACATTGTGGAAAGCATGAACAGGCTTCTTTCATAAGGACAAGCTGCAGTTAAAAAAAACCCAGAAGCACTGTTTGTTGGGTGGGTATAACAACCAGATTAATCCTGTTGCTCTGTAAGGAGAGTTTTTTTATCCTTGTGTACATCATTCCCCTCTTTCTGCAAACCTGAATTCTCACTGAGTCTCTTTCAAACCAGTTTTCGATGCCCTTTGAGTCATCACACAATAAATCCCTTTTATTGTTTTGATGTGAGTATTTGCATCATGATCTAAGTGTTAAAAGCAGAGTGTAAAACTCTGAGCCCAAAGGAAAGCTGTCCTAATGAACTATCACAGTTAAGCTTACATCCATGGGGCCCATAAGAGAAATGCAAGGGCAGAGAGCGCTATTATCTGTTAACATTGCCATCCTCACAAATTTTTTCTCTAGCTGCTGAATGCATTATAAGCCTTGCTCAGATCTCATTGGGAGACAATAAAAATGTTATTATTGGCTTCAGTTAGAGCAAAATAATTTCCTGGGAACTATTCTCTGCAATAAAAGATGTCATAAAACTCAACACTCCACCAAAGATATGGGAGAAGTGGGGTTGAGTCCATTCTTCTGTCTGAGTTGATTTGAGCCTACATCTGGCATGTGTCTCTCTTGTGGATCTATGTGGTCTTCAGTCTTGAAGCTCTTTGTAGATGCAGTGCCTTTTGCTAAGAATAATCCAATTTTTATTAATCTAGTTGTGAAGGAATTACAGTATCATCTACTGATGAGGGGAATCTTCTGGATGAGGAGAGTCCAGTAGCCAAGACACTCTTCAGCTGACTTGGTCTATTTGCGCCAACCAGTTGAGAGACAGACACTGAAGAACAGTCTTGTCTCCCCCGGCAATCACCTTAGATGGAGGTTCCCGTGTTCAGCTTGAGTGTCCTGTCCCTTCAGCTACTAAATAAGAGGAAAAGCACCAACCATCCTCTGTTTTGCAGAAAGGGATGGGATGCATATTTGGCTTCTGAAGGGAGGAAGGGTTAGGAATCCCAATCAGAGGAGGAGGAGCATTTGGCTGAAAGTACCTAAGTTCTTTTCAAAAGTTGACTTCAGACACAGTTTTCTGACTTTCTGTCACTTATATTTCTTATATTAGATCAGCCCATGCATACTCCGTGTGGCTCTGAAATAACTGGTGTAACGTACTGCCTTGCCAAACCCAAAACCCATGCCTACTTTTACATGCACCCACTGCATGGTGCCTATGTGCCAGGTCGGTAAGCAGACATCTCTTAGATGTTCTTCTGCACGTGTGGAACTTATACCTGTCCCCTGCCTTCCAAGAAGGATTTTTGCCTATTTCATAACTTGGTAAAAGTTTCCATTTCATTTAATTCTGAGTAAAAAAATCCCCCCAACATGAAGGATATAAAGAAAAGGTTTTATAAAAGCCAGTTTATTTCAAGGCAATCTACCCCTTTTACGGCTTCAATGTGCCTCTAATGGAACAGGGCAGAGAATTCTGCCTCCCCTGTTCATTTCCTAGCAAGTGTAGCTGTTTACTGTTTGGTGTGAGAAGCCTCTGCAGGTCGCCAGTACTGCCTGATTGCACTTTCTGAGACTCTTCAGACTTGTATCTAAAAAAAGAATTGATTAGGAGGATGAATGCCATGTCTTATCATTAAATATTTAGACCTGGCAGGCTTTCAAGAGTGGCAGGCTTGCTGGCCTGTGAAAACACCCTTGTTTCGCCAGATCTAACTTGCCATTGTTAGTTTCCAGAAGACTGGAGGTAATGTGTATGTGAGATTTTATATCCAGTGGTTTTTAAGAGAAAATGAGGATGGAGGTGTAGACAAGGAGTGTGTCTTTAATCGTGTCTTGTAGATTGGAACAAATAATAATACGTTAAGAATGTAGCTGGGAGAACGCAGTTTTCTCTCCCTGGTGTGGGAGTGAAAACGCTAATGGGATCAATGCCCAAAATGAAACAAACACAGATATTCTAACCCATATATCACATCAATCACAAACACAGGAAACGGTATCTTGTTACATGGACTGTGAAGGTGCTTTCTGCTACAAACTTCTGGATACAGAAGTACAGAGAATTCTCTAGATGCTCGGACATCGGAGTCTTGTACTGATCTCTCTCCATCGTATTCTTTTGCATCTCTGGTTTTTTTCATTTAATAGTTCTAGCACCATGGGAATCTTTATCTAATCCTTTCTTCAAGAAAAGAATTCCAGTTGACAGTTTTTTCTTGCTGTGCAGGGTGTTGCATATACAAGCGTTTTGGAACAATCTAGCTGCCCGGTCAATTTGTACTGCTAGTAAAAGCCCGACTTTTTGCAAAACAGATAGTAGTCTCAGCCCTAGGGATGTAAAGATATTTATACCAGTTTAATCACAGCTATCGCAAAGAATCAACTGATAATGAACAGAGCTCTTTGCAGGATGTAAAGTTTAAGCACAGTCGTGACCTCTGTGTGCAGTTTGGAATTTAAACAGAATAGACAAACTGGGAAAAGAGGAAAATAGTGCATGTTCTGAAGGTGGCCAGATAGTGAGGGAATAAGAAACATCTCACCATAAGCTGCCCATGAAAATTCCCAGCCTTTGTATTTCAGCTCCTAACAGCTGCAGCTGTGATACATTCAAACGATGCTGCTGCCTACACGCTCGGTGTTTGTGGTTTTCCTCAAGGCAGTTGCCATCTATCGAGGCAGGTCATAAAAACAACCCAACCCACTTGTGCAATAGGATTGTTTTGTAGGCTCTTTTTAACGATAAAGATTTTGCTATGTGTTCATTTGGACAGAGCATAGCGTCCATTTTGTTTTGGTTTTTTTTTGCTATAATTAACTATCAGCATGTCATTATTATGAATTACGTGATCATTATTGTCATTATTCATCATTGTGAATTATTAATATTATCATCCAGTGTGTGGTAAAATAAATGTATTTAAATAACTGCAGGTAACAACATGATATATATGCTACATTTGTCCAAGACTGGCTTAGTAGTCTAACTGGTTAACTAGCAGCCATCTTTTGATCATGACATCTGTCAGAAGTAGTAAAATATGAGTCAGTTTGATTTCTGTTCCAGTTTAAAATTGGAAATCTGTATGAAGGCCATAGTAATATGTCTGTTGAGCAGCTGCTTTTATATTTTGTATTCCAAAAACTAGTTTCCTAATTCAATGCTATGTACCAGTGAGGCATAGTATGTTAGTGTCTCTAGTAGCATGCTGCAGTTTGTGTACTCAGAAGGATAACCGCTGTTCAGTGCTTAAGGATTGCTTTGTGCCCTGCATCTCTCTTACAGATTAACTTCTCCTTGATACGCTGTACCTTAGAAAGGAAACTTCAGCTGGGGTGTGCATCTTGTCTTCAAATGTTAATGCCCTTTGCCTATCAGTTTCTGGCCTGACCCTCCAGAATGCATAATGCAAAACTTGGTACAAGCTCACGTGTGGATCCCTGTAAAGAATGAAAATCAAGCTGCCTTCTTGAATTCTTATGGCAAGTTCAGAACAAACAGGCCTGATGGTGAATGCAATGCTGAGTCAGTGAGGGCATCAACTGAAAATGTAGGTGAAGCTTTCAGGGAAGGCAGAGGCCAAGGCAGCTTGAGGATATGAGTCTGCACAGAGCAGCTGGGCAAGCAGAGTGGCCAGTGAAGCAACTTGTGGTAATGATCGAGAGTAAGTACAAACAGGAGTAAGGGATAGAAGATGCTAACTGAAGAGGGAGCAGGGGGAATACTTTATTTCTGACAGGTAGTCAGTATTTACAAAACAAAAAGCAAATGGCAGAGTGAACAGTTCTTCTTTAAGGCCTTGTTTTCCTATTCGAATGGGCTTGGGGTTATTTTAAGGATGCCTATGGCATGTGAAGTAAAACACATGTGAAGAAAAACACAGAGAAGACAAGACGTATTGGTCTTAAAACACTACTGTTTCCCAGGAGCTTACCTTGCTGAAACACTCAGCTTTTCTGTGTTTCTACTTCAGCACAACCCATATACATTGTTTTTCCTGCAGTAAAAGACTGTATCCTTTTGACTGTGAAGACAAGGGATGTGAAAGAAAAGGCTTGAGAGATTAATGTTATGTCACTGCCTCCGGACCGACAGACAACCTGACTGACCCTAAAATATTTGTTAGCTGTGTAGCTTCTGTCTGATTTCATGCATTAAAAGATTCCTCTGCTCATGATCAACATAATCTTTCTTTAGAAGGAGTGGAACCTGAAGACTTGCCAGCCAAGAGAAAAAATTATGTGCAGCGACTAGATGGATTATGCCTCCTGCCAAGCTGTGCCCTGATGACTTCTGCACTGGTATGAAGTCCTTTGCTTCCTAATAAAGGCAACTAAATTTCACCTACATGCAAATCATGGGAGGAAGACCCTGGAATTGTTTTAGTGTAAGAAAAGGAAGAATGAACCTAAGAAGACAAGCCTGCTAAAGGCCAGCTCGTGCCAGCTCTCACTATTTCACTAGCCATGTGAAATAGCCAGCTGGCCAAATTAAGAGTTAAGCAATACCTGTTTGGTAGGGTTTTGGTACACCTTCCAGGAGTACAAAATGGGAGGTGGTTACAACCTGGAGCTGATTTACTCCTTGTCCATGACATAGAGTGTCCCAGGTCTGGCTGTGAGGCTCTGGAACTTGTTTCTCACCTTGCTATTAAGAATGCTCTGGATTTGATAACTAGGTTTGGGGGCTAAATCTTCCCCCTGGGGGAAAGGTGGAAAGATGTTTGACTAAGTTCTTGTTGAGAAGTTGTGTTAGCGCTACTTTTACTACACTGTGTTACTGATGACTGTACAGGAATTTGGGACTTTATTTTCATTATTTCAAATCTCTGTAAAGTATTTGCAAGGTTATTTTTGTATCTGTAATTAGCATTAACTGAGTTCTAAACCCTAACCACAGAGGGAGATTTGTTTCCTTATGACCATTTTTACCCCCCAGTCTTGCTGCTATGATTTATCTGAGAACATCAAAGATGTTCTCAATTCCTACGCTTCGCAAACTGAACAGAGCTCATCTGAAGCATGATTCAAATTACAGATGATTAAGATAGTGAAAGCACACGATAACTTGTCAGATACCTGGTAGGAAAAAATTGATCTTATGAAATAGAATGACTGTATCCCATTGTATAGTAAACAACTTTAAGTGAAAGGTGGATCACATGCTTTCAGTTTGGCACATTGGTGTTGCATTGCTCAATTTCCAGTCAGCATTGCAATTGGACATGAGAACGTAAAGTGGAGCACTCTAGACTGAAGCATACTTAATATGCCACGTATTCAAGGAGTTGAGGGTATTTTTCCTCCTATTATTCTCTGCTACAATCTGATTTCTCTAATCGTTAGGAGCCTGCTTCTAATTTCCAGGCACAGTTCATTCATGTCCAGCCTACACTCTTTGTACTTGTGCCAACCATATCTTTTAGATTAAATAGTTCCAAAAACCAGTCCAGAAGGCAAAATTGGAAATCAGGATTGTCTTTGCGATGTGTGGAGCTGTCCTAGACTAATTTATGCCTTTCTAATAGACATGGACAGTATTTGCCCTATATGGAGTACCAGCACCCATCTAATTATTTAAGAGCTGTTCAAGCCACCTCATCCTTGCTGCTGCGCAGGGATGTATATCACCCACCTTTACTTAATGAATCACATTAGCTGATACATTTCCCCCTACACGCTCATTTCCTTGACTGAAATTGTACAAGTAATTGCACTTTGAATACTTTAAATGAATGAAAAGTGGTATAATGATCTGTGCTATCAAGAAATCCTTCTGTTTTTTCCCTGTCAGGACTGCTGAGGGGAGTGCTTAGTCCCTGCAACAGCTCAGGGCTGTGTCTGAGTAAGCAGGGGACCAGCCAGCAGGAAAGGAGAGAGGCAGGAGAGCCCCGCAGCCCTGGACCATCTCTTGCCCTCCTCCTAGCTGTGAGGTGCCCCTTGCTGGCCCAACCCAATCACAGGGGCCCTGGGGACGGTTCCCAGCCCTGCCCGCATCCTGGGAAGGAGCCAACGCCGTCCTGCTGCCGGCCACCCCACCTCAGGGACAGAGAGAGCAAGGTAGGCATGTGTGCTGAAGGTGATTAACCAGCTGTTAGTAATTGTACTGAGGGAAAGGAGGAGGGGAGGAAGACCACTTAGCATTTAGGGGGGAGCTGGAACCTCTCTTGTCTCCAGCAGTGAAAAAAGCAGCAGGGAAAATCACATTTTCTAACTGTGATAGCTGGGGACACACATATGCACCCTCACATAGAGGGTCCCCCAAGCCCACGATCTAGGATTGAAAACAAACCTCATAGTGTCACATATCTCCCATAGGCCAGGCATCTCTGTTTGGGAAGAGGAGGGAGAGAGAGGAAAGGAAGAGGGATGATGAGAGATGCTGAGGGTAGCACAGCTGTAATCCCAGGCTGTGTGACTGGGGAGATTGCTCTGAGCAGAGCTTACTTAACGTAGTGCTTTCCCTTCATCCTCCTCTACCTCGAAAAAATCAGTCAGTTTTGCCACACAAGGCCAAAGAGGTAAGATTTCCAGGAATAAAATTACTGTTTTAAGCAAGAGGAGTCATCAGTCCCATTGCTATGGATCTTACAAAGGAGTAAGATCTCATGCAGAACAGAAGTGGACAGAGAGGTAAGATGCTTTGGAAGATGTCCACGTGGTTGACACAGGAAGCTGGTTCCTTCATATTGTGCACCTCTTCTAGATCCCCTGTCACAGATCAAACACTGTATGTCATAGGACTTCTGTTTATTTTTCCTCATAAAAAAAGCCCTGCTAAAATCTGTTCGTGGCAGTTTTACTAGAAGTTGCACACTCCTGTTTCTTATGTGATTATAGTTGGCGAGAAGCGTGAACGCTTCTGTCTCCTGTAAATCTTACTTTTGTAATGATATGAGGACATGCTTTGTCTGGTACCTATAAGTGGAAAAGAGCCAGTAAGAATTCAGTGCCCAAGCTGTCTTTTTAAAACCATGTTCTAAAATACTGTGGTTTATTATCAGCTAGGAAAATTGCACACAAATTAAAGCATTGGCAAAACTCTGGTGACGGGATACTGGATGAAGACAGCTCTCCCTGCCCTAGCATCTTTCAGTGATTCTTGTGTTCCTGGTAAAGTCCGTGCTAATTAACTGGGGGTTTGTCATCACTGTTCTGTCCTGTCTCATCAGTTGGCCTGTTCAGGCCCTGTTGTGGCAGCTCTGGTTCACGCAGGAGATGCCAAACACCTGCAGATGATGCTACTAGGGGGCACAGGCGTGGGCTTTTGCGCCAGCTTGCACCACAGCTCGGTTCCTCATCCTTCCTCATTGCAAAATCCGGGAAAATTTACCAGGATTATTCTTCGTAACTTCAACTGGTTTTACCAAGCTCGCTGGCTGTATCATCCCTTTTTAACACCGTTTTCTCTTCACTATTGTAATCCTATTTTTTGACAAACGTGTTCGCTGCCGAGCGTGGTGGGCTCCGAGAAAACCCCGGTGCGCTGCGCTGCGCTGTGCCTGCCCGCCGCGCCCCCCTCCCGGGAACGGCACGGGGAGCAATAAAATCAAACATAAAGGCAGCAAAGCTCTCAAGTGGAGTTA